>VVHJ01022229.1:0-17061 GCA_015107715.1 Tylochromis polylepis
CAGGGCACACTGGAGAGAACACATCTGAGGAGAGGGAGGACTGGGTTTCTCTGCTCAGGCTGCTATATATATATTGTCAAAGAATAATGTGAATTATAATGTGAACAATGAATATCTCAGCAAGTCTCAGGAATGCACACTAATAGAAAAACCACACAGCAAATGCTTATCTTTTACTTGCAAGGGCGAGCACTAAACGTGACTGGCCCCGAATGTCTGCCCCCTTCTTTATTTATAGCAGAAGCAAAGCAGGAGGAAAGCAGGACAGTTTATACAGAGCAAAGGTTACATGGTTTGCAGAAGAAAACAGAAGAGCTCTGTTTTCTTCCACTAAAGTACAAAGCATAAGCAAGGTTATATGTTTTTCATGTGTAGACATAAGCATCACTATAATTTTCCACTAACACTGATCTACTATTTGATTTATCTGAAATCTAGCGTTAGTACGGACCACCGATCAGTGTCTATTTGTATCTCTTCATACATAATTTGCTTTGTATAACTTAGATAGTCCTTTTGTAATTGTGACCCCCTAGATGAACTCTTAAGTTTCCAATTAAAATGAAACAATTGTTGGATCTCTTTTGGTGAATTATCATTCACCAAATGTTAAATGTCAATATCTGTGTCTTGGTGATATTTATTTTATATCCTCATAGGTGTCCAAATGTTTCTAACAGTTTCATCACTGTAGGTAATGATTTAATTGGATGTTCGAGGTAGACGATGACATCGTCCTTTGGCACACACTGTGAGGCTGGACCAGGAGATCAGAGGCTCTATGAAGAGAGCAAAAACACTGAGTGACAGACGGCATGCTTGTCTTGTTAACCCCGTCCATCCAGCTGCCATTAATTTTGACCCTGGCCGCTACCTGCTGATAAAGCGTCCTGATGCATTGTATTTATTGCTGAATGCAAATCTCTCTGTATAAAAATCCCCAGTTGACACAGTCAAAGGCCTTTTCAGCTTCCATGAATACAGCGCTCCTTTTATTTTCCCTTGCTTGGTCTACCACATTTACGTGTCTGACGTCCTTTTATAAATCCTCTTTGATCTTCCTCTATTATTTCTGATATGAATGAGTTCAATCTTTTAGATATTAATGTTGCATATATTTTATAGTCTACATTTAATATTGAGATTGGTCTGTAACTCGCACAGAGTTCGTTATCTTGGCATAACTGTGACTGATGCTTCTGTCCAGGATGGAGATATTTTGTTTTGTCCGATTAAAGGAGGCCAGGAGTGACAGTGAAAGCTCTCCTCTAAACACCACTCTGCCACCACTTCCTGGTGATTTATTGTTTTTGAATTTATTTGTAAGATAAATCAATTAAAATTGTCATATCAATTTTTAATTTGTCATTTTGTGTAGATCCAATTGAGAGCTGGTCCAGTGAGTACAGAAATGCGTTCGTTTCATCTTTATCTGTGGCTGCAGGTTGAGTATATAATTCCTGGCAATATCGCTGGAATATTTTTTTTAATACCTTCTGGGGTAGATATAACCTCGTGTTTATAGGGATCCCTGATTTTATGTATGTTATTAATTGTTTGTGTGTACGTTTTAGTTTTGTAGTGGCCCTTGGGCTTCACAATAACCCTGTTTTAAACAGATATTCTTTTTTGTCATTCATTTTTGCTCTGATGTATGTTTGGGTCATTTGTTTTTTGGTGTTCCTGTTCCAATTCCCTGTAGGCCTCTAACATAGCCCTAATGTGCTGTTTCAGCTGTCAGTTTTCCTCTAATGACCGCCTTCATGGCATCCCAAAATATTATTGGATCCACTGTACCCTCGTTATTTTTGTCTATATATCTTTTTATTTCCATTTTTACCTTCTCTTTTGCTCCAGTGTATCTGTATTTTTGTCAGTAGTTTCTCGACTCTTTCCTTTAGCGCCCTTTTAATGCCAATGTATGATTTCTGTTTCTGGACAATCACCTGCGAAAACAGCCTGAAACGACGTCCACGTTTCTCCTCTGATCCGCTTTGATCAAAATTGTTCCTTAACTTACTTTGAAAAGTTGTCATCATCATTGATCCTGTGGGTTAATAATGAAAACATATTTCTCCCATACCGGCTTCTCTTTATTGGCTCCCTGTTAAATCCTTATAGAGCACTTGGCTCTCACACTGCAGGCTTACTTGCTGTTCCTAGAGTATTTAAAAGTAGAATGGGAGGCAGAGCCTTCAGTTTTCAGGCCCCTCTTCTGTGGAACCAGCTTCCAGTTTGGATTCAGGAGACAGACACTATCTCTACTTTTAAGATCAGGCTTCAAACTTTCCTTTTTGCTAAAGCATATAGTTAGGGCTGGACCAGGTGACCCCGAATCCTCCCTTAGTTATGCTGTAATAGGTGTAGGCTGCTGGGGGATTCCCATGATGCACTGGGTGTTTCTTCTTCACTCATTGGCTGTGTCTCAAAACCTAGGCAGCATCCTTCTGGGAGGCATTCGAAGGCCGATGACGTCACAGCAACGTGATGAAGGCTGTCCCAATTCCAAGGATCCTCCAAATGAGGCGACAAATGCGTCCTTCATTTCCCCGGATTTGAAGGATGGGTCAGGTGTATCCTGTGTGGCCCCACCTATTCCGGAATTCATAGCATGGCCCAGCCCATTCCAGTTTCCACCAATGTCGGCAGCTACAGAGGCGGTACAAACGGCGGCGGAGGACAGCTACATTTTCAGATTCACAAAATAAACGTCTAAGATATTTCCAGACATGAATGTAGCTGTGTAAACTCCAAATATCTGCTCGAGTCATCAAGACATCACATATTTGCAAAAGTGCTCTGACGCTTTCAGAGATGGCTCACTAGAGCTATCTATCTATCTATGATTTCATGTTTCATTCGGTTTATGCAGTTGTACTTTAATCAAATTTCATTCGCACATTTTCAAAGTACATTCATTTTATCACAGTCCCTTTAAATACAGCTACACTGAAACACTTTGTCTTTGTCTTAATCTTTCTAATTTTCATTTAGTAAAAATGTAAAAACTTCCAGTCTCCTCTAAAAGTGTAAAACAAACATGCTTGTTTCTGAATCATGGCAGAGGTAACTGTCGACTCTCTGTGGATTTAACCAGATGGATGTAAAATTATTAGCTTTTACGATCATCAGCTTCTCTCTATATTTTTCAAGAATAACTCTTGTGTATTTGTGTAGTTGAGTGCCAAGTGATTCAAAATGAGCACAATTAATCCAAAGATCAGGGTGAGCGTGATCAGTATTACATTTCTACAGGTATAAAACATGCTGCTCCTCCCTGCTTCAGTTACACCTGCTGGAGCTGAAGATTTCATTTTGTTTAACTAAACTTTTCTTACTTAACTGAAACAATAAAACAACAAACACTGGAGATGCAGCTTCGAACTGCATACAAAATGTTTATTGAATTACATTTTCAGTAAAGTCAAAAGCACAAACAAAAGGCACAAAAAGCAAAAAGCAGTATCATAAAACGAACACATCACAGACAGACCTGCAGCAGCAGCTCCGGACCCTCGGGGTCTCTCTCTATTGACGAGTTTCACCCAATCAGAGGCTTCCTTACCCCGGCAGATATTTGGAAAATTCAGTTACTTCCTATCCTGGAAAGAATCCAACTCCAATAAGTCTCCTACAAGGACTCAGGTCATCCATCTGCCACAGGAAAGGCTGTGAGGGTGTAGGAGCGCTCCACCTCCCACTATGCTCAGAGCTGTGTGTCGGTAACTCTTGGTACAATATTAAAACACATACAGTATTCATGGATCTATGGGACTCAAAATAAAGTATCAGTACTACAAACGTAGTGTTTTTGTGTTTAATAAGGTTTATTATGAGCTAACTTTCCTTTGGTATAACTGAGGTATATTCAGACATTTCATAAACACACTAACAGAATATCCATCCTTCTTCTTCTGCTTATCCGGGGCCGGGTCGCGGGGGCAGAGAAGCCCGGACCTCGCTCTCCCCAGCCACCTCCTCTAGCTTGTCCGGGGGAACACCGAGGCGTGGAGGCGCCCAGGAGACACCTCACCCAGGAGGCGCCCAGGAGGCATCCTGGTCAGATGCCCGAACCACCTCAACTGGCTCCTTTCGATGTGGAGGAGCAGCGGCTCTACTCTGAGCCCCTCCTGGATGGCTGAACTTCTCACCCTATCTCTAAGGGAGACGCCAGCCACCTTTCGGGGAAAGCTAATTTCTGCCGCTTGTATCCACGATCTTGTTTTTTCAGTTATGGTGGAGGTGGAGATGAACAGTAACACTCAGCTCTCTCTTCACCACAACAGACCGGTACAGCGTCTGCATCACTGCAGCCGCAGCACCAATCCGTCTGTCGACCTCCCGCTCCCTTCTCCCGTCACTCGTGAACAAGACCCCGAGATACTTAAACTCCTCCACTTGGGTCAGGAACTCGTCCCTGACTCAGACTGGGCACTCCACCCTTTTCCAGCTGAGGACCATGGCCTCAGACTTGGGGGTGCTGATTCTCATTCCCACCGCTTCACACTTGGTTGCGAACCAATCCACCGTGGGCTGGAGGCCATCACCCGATGAAGCCAACAGAATCACATCATCTGCGAAAAGCAGAGATGAGATTCTGAGACCACCCAACTGGAAGTCTTCAGCCACCAGGCTACGTCTAGAAATTGTGTCCATGAAAATGATGAAGGAGCAGCCCTGGCAGAGTCCACTGCCCAACGGGAACAAGTGCGACTTATTGCTATGCGGACCAAGCTCTTGTAATGGTTGTATAAGGATCGAATGAAAGACACCCCATACTCCCAAAGCACCTCCCACAGAATACTCAGAGTGACGTGGTTAAATGCCTTCTCCAAGTCCGCAAAACACACGCAGACTGGTTGGACACATTCCCACGCCCCCTCAAGTATCCTCAAGAGGGTAAAGAGCTGGTCCAGTGTTCCACGACTGGGATGAAAACCACATTGTTCCTCCTGAATCCGAGGTTCAACTAATGGATGGACTCTCCTTTGCAGTGTTGCAATGGAGTGTGCAACACTGTGTGCAGTGTTACAGCGTTCATGAGTGTGATCCCCCTACAGTTGGAGCACATTCTCTGGTCTCCATTCTTAATGCCAGTCCAAAGGTACCGCCCCTGATCTCCACCCAGCATTGCAGAGGTGTGTCATCCAAGACAGCCCTACAACATCCTGCAACAGTAACCGAAGATTATGGAGTAAATAATAAAGAAACTGTTTACATAATATCTCAAATCAAATGGGTCAAAATAATAATGCTGTTTATACACAAACACTTCAGGACAAAGTAGGTCAGAGGTCAAAGTGAATATCTCATAAAATACTTCGCACTGTTTATAAAGCGTTAATCTAATATTAATGTAAGTGTACTTTTTTACAGCAGCTCCATATTCACTACAAAATCACAGCACAAGCCAGATGATTACACATCAGGTGCAGCAGTATTTTTTATAACTACCAAGTTTAAAAATATTTTCCTTATCTTATTGTTTGAATGTATTTTATTTACAGTTCTCTTCTTTGATGAGCCAGTCCAAGAAATTCTGTCCAAATAAATGAGTTGAACCGGAAAATGTACAGATAGGTTTCTACTAACATGGATATGTGTGACTGAGAAATATTTGTATGACTTTAACATGATAAAAGAGTAAATCAAAAGACTTAGTTACTTAGTTATTTAGTTACTTTTCACATATGCACGTGTGCCCCTGTAGACTAACCTGCAAACCAGCCTGTGTTGTTCCCGGTCAGCCTTTCCTCGCTCCATTATTTTTCGTCATTCCTACCTGCAGTTATTAATAAACCTGTTAATTCTTTGTGTACGGCGAGTACAATTACTCCATTATAACTAAGAGTAATTAAGAATAGAATAGAATAGTCCTTTATTGTCAATGTACATATACAACGAAAAGAAACTAAATGAATTTTAGTTTCTTTTAATTAAATTAAGTGTGGAGGTATTAAAGGAATAATTAATAATAATAAAAAATACTCCAAGCAGTAGAAAGTTGTCATGGTGCATGTGTCAGTGTTTTACTGTTTGTGTTTGAATGTGTAATGTACCACTCTAGTTCCATCTACAGTGACAGATTATACTAAATATCAACACATCTCTAATAAGTCTGCTTTTAATCATATTCCGGGTACATTTGTACATGTGTGGTTTTCACTGCTCAGGAGTGACAAAAAAACTATTTGAACTGCAGCGGTCACAAAAATGTGTTAAATGATGAACTAAAGATCTTTTGATTTTATTTTTTATCATGTTAAAGCCAAACTTTTATCTTCTCGGTCACACTTATCCACACTGGCTGAATGTTGTCTTTTACAGTTTTGAGATATTCCAATACAAGAACTTTCTTTTCTAAGGAAACCTATGATTTTTATACTGTATTCACATATTAGAAACTCTTTTCTGTATATCTATAATACTGAATAACACTCACATTCATATGGTTGCATCCAGCAGTCCTCTTACATGACATATGTGCAGTTTCAAAGAAATACCACAAGGTGGTGCTAGTGCCACGTGAAAAAACTCATGAGGCGCTTGCAGTTCTCCACCTACTGGGCGTGTTAGAGTCATGTCCCCGCCAGCAGAACTTGATGGTACAGACAGCAGATATGAGATGATGGCTGTGTGTAATCTGCATGAAATAAGTTGGCAAAGATATGAATCCAGCCACACAACGATAACGTGTGGAGCAGAATGATGAGTTCCAACATTAAAGGGTAAAAAGGCTAACATGTGAAGACACTGCACTGAATCGTTCATGTGTCATTTTAAAGTCAGCAAGCACTTCATGTCCGGACTAAATGTTGGAAACCTTCCTATAAAACCAATGAAATTCAGCCCATCATTTCTGCTTCCAGTCTCCTGTTCTGACACATGCCTGGGTTTCTACTGGATCCAGTTCTGGTGACTGGGAGTCCAGTTTGATTTTTCTCTTTCTAACAGAGCATATTTATATTTGAATTGATAACAGCGGGCTTGAGGCAGGTTGCATCTATAAATGAATGCTGAATTTGTACTTTGTGTTCTGATCGATCATCTGCAGCCTCAGCAGAAAGTGAGTGTGTGCCCACCGCTGCCTCAGATTCCTCTTCTTCACTAACAGAGTGAAACCTGAAGCAGTCCTCGGGCTGCTGTCCTGCTCAGTACAGCTGTGAACAGTACTGAGAGCAGCCATAATCAGCCTGACCTCTGACCTCTCCTCTCATTCAAGAGCAAACTACTTACTGGAAGTGTTGTTCTCCATTATGACTCTGAACACCGCAGTATCGGTCTGATTTAAGACTCAAAGGAACTCATCTCAGCTGCACTCATGTCACACTCAAGCTCACACAGATCACACTTTTCCTGCTCTGATGTTTGACGTTAGCTGTAAATGAAGAGCTTGAAATTAGTGCGACTGACTCAGTCTGCACGAGTAAAGGTCAGAGTGACTTTATATCACTATCACAGTTTAGCCCACGCTTCCCACACAGGACTCAGGTGCTTCGCAGATTCTTTGAGGCTCAACATGTGTTTTCATCAGATGCACCCATGTTTGTAAAAGTCTCATTTTAAAGAAGGCTAACAAAGATTTACTGTAAAATGTGTCACATGTTTCATTATAATGTTACAATGTATAATGCTCCTCTCGACATGGATGGAGCAGCTCCTCTGTCAGGTACCTCGGGGTACACCTGACTAACGCCGTCACCTGGAGCGTCAACATCACGACTCTTATAAAGAAGGCCGACCAGCGCCTCTGTTTCCCGAGGAAGCTGAAGAGAGTTGGACTGGATGTTGGCATCCTCGGGTCCTTCTACAGCTGTGTGGTGGAGAGCGTCCTGACCTGTGTGGTGAGCAGCTGCACTGTGGGACATCTACACCGTCAGGTGCAGAGAAAGAGCCACCTGTACCCTCCCCCCTCCTCCCCCACCATGCGCATGAACTGTTTACTCTCCTGCACTGCATTAATGCAACAACACCGGGACTGACACACAGCTTAGATCTGTTATTTATAGGAATATATTTCAGTATTTAGTTTTTTATATTTATTTTAATATTTATTCTATTTATTTCAACTGCTTGACCTGTTGTTTTGTAGCACGCTGCAAATACCAGGACATAAAAACTGTGTTACATTCACATCAGGTCAAATAGTTGAATGACAATAAAGCTTAAAATTTAGTGTTGAACCTATTACATTTTTTATTATTGTGCACTAAAGACAAAGTATTATGTTCCATAAAATAGATGCTCAAGAGAAATACAATTCCCTCAAAATACTGGAGTAAATTTACTTCTGTTGGGTATTAAGTCAAAGTAACTCAAGATCAAATCTGAAAGTCCACAAATTTATTATAGTTTATTGCTCAAGCAAATAAAGACATAAAAGCAGGTTCCAAAGTTCACCAGCAAAGACAATAAACTAGGAACAATAGAAACAACAGAAAACAGAAACTATCAAACAAAAATCACAGAAAGTTGATTCTGGAGAAACGTTTCATCCTTCATCCAACTTCAGCTTCAGCCGACGGCAGGTTTCCAACCTTATTAACAGTACATTTACATAATGACTGACACTAGCACTTGTGGCTAACAGTCGGCCGTGAGGTTCATGATCATAAATATGTACTATCCAACCTGCAGACTGAAGAAGTCACTTGGATGGGTGATGGAAAGTTTCTCTGAAAACGTTACGTCCACATGAACAGACTTTGTGG
The DNA here is from genome assembly GCA_015107715.1 of Tylochromis polylepis. Classification (NCBI taxonomy): domain Eukaryota; kingdom Metazoa; phylum Chordata; class Actinopteri; order Cichliformes; family Cichlidae; genus Tylochromis; species Tylochromis polylepis. The sequence goes on from VVHJ01022229.1 coordinate 8,712, forward strand.
GATTTCCATACCTGGACGATCGAGCATGCATCAAGACATCAAACACAAACTTACACTAGAAAATCACCGGGAAGACACCGCACTGGAAGTCATGACCTGTGACAGTACAAAGAACAGAGACACAAGGAAACTGGTGAGTGTGTGTCCAGAGGTGAGGGACTGGCTGGCTGAGAACAAGTGAAGAAGAAAACTGAACAACAGGACTGCCGAGACTAACACAGCATAGAAAAAACAAAAGTAAAGTAAAAAACAAATTGTTGTCCATCTGCAGTAATTTATGGCAGGATCTTCCTGTCCTCCTAAATGCATACAGTGGTAAGGAAGACTCGTGCAGAGCACAGGCATCAGTGATTATACATCAGAGCTGTGTGGATGCAGTCTGCAGTAACTGTAGGAAGTGTGTGAGGCGTTATTATTAATCTCTGGCTCTCTTCCACAGCATGTCTTTGTCCTGTCGTCACGTCCAAACTCAGAACTGTTTGATGTACTTGGAAATGCATCATGTTAGAAAAAACAACTGTGTCTTATTCTTTCATTTTTTTAAAAAATAAATAAAAACAGCAGATGGGAATGAAACTGGGAATCATCATTCAAAGAAGCAGCTTTAATATTGAAATGATTTTAAAGGCCAACATCATATCTTTGATCTAAGCTGTGACATGAAGCTGGTAAATGTGCCACTCAACATATCCTCATCTGGTTAGTCCTACATCACTGCAAAGAAACTTCACAGCTGGATTTGTGTTGCAGTTTATAAAAGGGCCACATGATGGTGCTGGTGCTCCATCCAACAAGCAAAGCGAGCGCCTGCACTGCGCCACCTACAGGACCCTCACAGCACTGCTGCAGCTGCAGTGTGCAGGCTCTGTCAGGCTCTCAGTGCACGTGTCAATTTTATAGCAAAATCATATGAGAAAAATATGATATTAGATCTATGCTGCAATAAACTAGAACAGCCACAACACAGATACTGTATAAAGTTTACAGACTAATGCTGCTTTCATTGTTGCCATAATCATAAAGGACAATAATCGATCATCTGTTCTCTGAAGCTGAGACCAGCTGTCACTCTGAAACACGTCTAAAACTAGAGTTTTTACACACACCTCGTCGTCGTGGAGTTTGTTCCACAGAGACTGTTTCACTTCTGACTCTTTCAGTCAGAATGAAACACGAAGCTCAAACTGAAACCGTGTTTACTCCTCTGTGCCGCCATAATCCAACCATGACTCATTGTTAAACTCACGCTGAGGCTTTACTGAGCTGTTGGTCTTCACACTTTAGTGTTTGGCTGTTTCTCACACTGAGCAACAAAAACATGACCTTAAAGCCTCCACCCAAAAAATCCCCTCCAGCTCCATCACAGCAAACCAGTCCCTCCAATGCACAATACAGACACCAGTCCTTCCGTTATTTTTAATGAATGGATACATGAATGTATTTTTGGTATTTTTACAGAGTCTAATCTTTTTGTTTTTGAATCTCAAAAACTTATAAAAACGTACCAGAGAATCAGATAATATAAATATCAACGACTATTAATACTGAAGTCGATTTATTTCCTGGAAACTTCGGTCATATTTGACCCATCACACCAAGTCTATCATACACACATATATCTATTTACTTTTTATGTCAGAAGGTTTATTAAATATTCCAGTTTCAGTTATTCCTTTCATGGTTCAGGTTTCATAAATGTGCCTAAAGTTTTTACTGCGTGGTGCCAAACATAAGGCCAGAGGCCCAGAGTCAGCCCACGAGATGTTTTTGCAAAGCTGTCTGTATATGGATGGTTCAATAAATGGAAACATTTCCAGACCGTACTGCTTCACAATAAATTATGTAATAGTTTTGCTGATCCAACCAACGTGACAGTTTTAGGTGAACATGCAGCACACTGACACACAGACCACATCTGTCTGCTTTTGTTCCTGCTCATTAGTTTCTCCTCAAAATCACTCACAAACAACACAACGAGCACAACAAACAGTCTGTGCCAAAGCTTCAAACAACCCACTGCCAGCCAGTCGTGGACTGCATGAGTCATTACTGTCTTTCTCTCATTGTTCACGCATACACTTGGCACTATTAAAGAACTGAACAAAGAAACACTTCTCCAGTTCGATGTGGAAGAACGCGGCTGGTCTGAGCATGTGCAATCACATGTTGCGATCCTCTCAGAGCTGTAATTGATCAGATATGAAGACTTCCTGCGCTGCTTCCATCAGTGATGAGACTTGGACCTGATTGGTCACTTCATTCTGCATGTAAAGTCCAAATATGAAAATAACATAATAATAAAGGTCACAGCATGTCATCAGCTCTCACCACTGACCTTCTCTGTTGTTCCTGGTTTGGGTTGATGCCATTCTCTCTGGTCTGCACAGAGACCCAGTCCAACACCAGCTGAGGTCCAGATGTGGTGAAATAACACTGTGAAGCTCTTCTGCCTGAGAAAATCTCTGCAGCAGATTCAGTGTTTGAGCAGTAACGATCACGTATTACACGCATGCTCAGCTGTCAGCCTGCAAACATTATCTGGTTCTTTCAGTCTCATCTGCTGCCTTCATCACAAACCTGATGAAGATGATTTTGAACCCAGTTATTAACATGTTGTCACCGTTGGTCACCTTTAGTTTTAATATGTGGGAGCTTTAAAACATCTGATGCACAGATTAGAATATAGCTGCATTACCCATGTGTCTGTAAAAGACTTTAGCTCTGCTGCTACGCTAAAAGAAAGTGATGTTGCTGTATTCCAATGTATGTTATATATAATGCATGTTTGCCTGTATTATACTGACTTTAAATGGCCATATTTTTATTTTGTGAGAGGTACAAAGTTCCTGAAAGTGTGCCGGCTGCTTCAGCTGCAGGTTTTTTTCCACCACGTGTGTTGGAAACATTCTGAGGTCGGGTTTTTCTTCTTCCGCGTCTGCTGCCGGATGTTTGTCAGGTTCTGAGCCGACCTCAGAGCCTCCCGCCGCTGCAGCGTCGCTGCCTCGCTCTGCCCTGCTGCTGCTGTCTTCCTGCCAGCGGTGAAGCTGCAGAAAACAACAAATAAAACCCACCAACAAACAGACACGGTGATGTCGTGTGGTTACAGCCACGTCTCTGACACCGCACTCACACAAAAACAAGGTCACGCTCTGCCTTCATAATGAGGACGATGATGGTGACTTTTACATCTGTAAACATCTGCAGTGACTGTAGAACATGGCAAAGTGCAAACACACAAGGACAGTGATGTCACACTGGACAAATGCAGAAACGATGTAATGAGATGAAAGTGAAAGATGTGTGATGACAGTGGACAAAAGAGAAAACACAAGAGAACGTGCATTACAGAGCGAATGAGGTGTCCAAACGGGCAGGGCCTCCAGCAGCACAGGCCTCACTACAGACCTGGAGCTTTTTACTAAATCAAGTTGGTTTCTTTCAAACTTAAACACAGAAAACATGAAGCAGGTCAGATTCCAACTCTGATTGGGTTTTTGGGAACTTTTCATCTTTAATATCAATATGGGAACATCGAGGGTCCACCAACAATGAGAACAAATAAATAAACAGTAAAACTGAAAGTGTGTAATGCACGACTAAACAGGAAGTCTGAATAAAATGCACAAAATAAAGTTAAATAATTCCCTAAAGGAAAATTTAAACATCACAACAGTTCTGACTGATCTCACTGCCGCTGCTGCGTCCGTAAAATATAAATCTCACATTAACTCAAAATCCTTCTAAAGTAGCTCTCTGCTTATTTAGGCACTTTATTTTTGAAGCTAAATTAATTTTAATTTGAAAGCTACATGTGCAGAACCATTTAGGAAGGTTCACCATCTGAGCACAAAGTCAGTGAAGTGATCAAATCATTTCAGACACAGAAATAAATACAAATAAACTGAACATGTATCCTAGTAAATTATGACTGAATCTTCTTATCAGACCACATCTGACATATTTGTACATGAAAGAAAATGAAACAAGCAGACGGTTTATTAAAAATAAAACTTTGTAAAGTAGTTAAAGTTGATTCTGCTGCAACATTAAAAAGTTGTTTTCACAATATTAGGATTTTATTTTAAAGACCCAGCCAATGCTCTCTGAGTTTTGCTTCTGTGGTGTAAAAGTCCAATATTATCCAGTAAAATCAGGCTTAAGTAGAATTTCTGCATTAGAAATGGAACCTATATAGATTTTCTATTTATGATCATAATTTAGGTGTTTTTTAAAGATTAATTACATTTATTTACTTTCTAATAAAACGTTTTCCTTTTTTGTCTGATATAATATAAAGTGCAGCTTCTCACATCAAAGATGAGGTGTGATTATTAGAGCTGCTCCAGTTTTCTAACACTGTGTGGCCAAAACAAAGAAAGAAAGAAAATATAAAGACCTTCATTTATGTGACATTTGACTTTTGGACTTTAGTGAAAACATGGAAGCAGCACTTTTACTTTGTTTCCTGTTTCAGACAGAGCCATAATGTGATTTCTGACCTGATGAAAGGATCAGTGGTGCACATCCTGCAGTTCCTGTTTCTAACATGTTCTAACGTTATCATAAATATACGGGACACGTGTTATTTTATCCTGATCAGAAACCTTCATACTTATTATTTGTGCTCATGTGCATTTCACTAAATACTAAACTGTGAGAAGGTCAGATTTCATTAGAGCAGCTTCGTCATGTGTTTGAAAACAATAATTATTTGTGATTAGGTGAGAAAATTCTGATGTCAGAAACAACAGAACTAAAGTCTGTTTCTGTATCATCATCTTCTTCACTTTCCTGTTCTTAATCTTCTCTCCAACCTTCCCCCACAGGATCTGTACTTTTGTGCATTAATGCTTCAAAATCTGTAGAAATCAGTGAAAAATAAGTATTCACCCATGACAATAAAGATATTATCAGGAGATATTTAACAGGCAAAACACACAAATACTCAAAGTTTGACCTGCTCCAAACTGACGAGAACAACAACAAACTGATCGCGATCACTGTTTCATATCATTTATTCTTTCTGTTCAGGTCACGTCTGTAAAATAAAAGAGATGAAACACTGAGAGGAGCTCGGCTGTTGCTGGTGAACAACACAAAGCCATGCATTTGATCATTCATATTTGTTGTAACAAGTTACACTGTGGGGTCTCCTGGAGCAGCTGTCGGTGTGTCCACCTGCAGTCGCACCTGAACTCGGATATTTGGCCTCATCGTTGTGACGTGAAACTGCGGCAGCGCCACCGGCTGCAGACATTTTATATTTAGGCGTCTGATCTGTTTTCTCGCACCGATTCTGAGGCCACACCTGATCGCACGTCCTTACCTCCAGCACCGCCTGACCTCGATTTCCCCGCCCACCCCCACCCCCACACACGCTTCCTGTCCCAGCAGGCTTTGAGGCAGAAACCGCAGCCGCCTTCGTCTGTGACGCAGCCATCACGGCGCAGCTCGATCACATCGGGCGACCACATCCTGTGGAAACAGTGAGGCAGAAGATTTTCCAGCAGCAGCAGCAGCCAATCAGGTCGCAGATACAAACACCTCCGCAGAATGACAGCTAATCTTTTACACTACAGAAAAATGTGTCAACTTTCACACTGAGATAAACCAGACAGATTATAATATTGTGTTTTTGTTAATCATGTTCATCCAGTTGTTGGACGTTATGTCGCATAATTTATGAAAAGGAAAGAGAACAAATTGAATTAGCTGCAGAAAACAGTATTATATTAATAATATTGTAAAATTGTTCCTTGTAAATCGTCCTATAAATGAGCCTCACAGACTCTTTTGTCTTCACACACAAAAGGAGAAAGTTGGCTTTAGGACAAGAACGCGACCGAGCTGAGGGCAGCAGACTTTAACAAGTCATCTGTCACCGGTCAGGCATGCATGGTGTTATGAAAACGCACATCTCAGATGAAAATGTCACACACACACACAAATTTGACTTTAGGAAGAAAACTTGCATGGCTTTGCCTCGACTGCTGCTCCTGTGACTGAAACACATACAGAAGAAAATGGATGGATGAGTTATGAGCGGTCGAAACAAGACCAGAGCCTGCAGACGGGCCTGATTCTGTGTATGTGACGACAGTTTAACAGACGTGAGACACACATGCAGTCTGTGATCAAATGTTTCTGTCGTTCAGTTTCCTTTCTTGAATCTTGATAACCAAAAGTATTTGGACAGCATGCCGTTCTACCCAGACACGTGGTGTGGTATGTTATGGGATTAATCTCCCAGTTAATGTGATAACTGATGTTACCTCATGAAGCCTTGATCACAGTCAGTAATCCATTAAACTAAAGTTTCTTTTATTAACATCATCTAACAAACACTTCATTGTTGACAACAGTGCTGAATGAAAACTGTTTTCTTAACGATCACCGTGTGCTGCAGGATTAAGATTAAGCATTATTAGACTATATGGACAAGGTTGCTCTTATACTTTGGGGCACAGAGCAGAGGCAGTGTGGTCAGACAAACAGGATGTTTAACAGCTTAAATATTTCTTTTAATATTTGAATCATTTCTCATTTTTGTCCTTTTTAAAAGAGATTAAACTTACAAAGACAGAAGCTAACAGTTTGCAGCTAAAATGAATGAAAAGCGAGCAGAGTGAGAATTCTTGGACAGTATTTGTCTTAATCTGTATATAGTACATTAAAACACACAGTATATACTCATAATGTCCAATACTGTGAACATTCACAGTCCATGGTTCATATTTTCATGCAGCTTCATGTTCTCTAAACAAAGTCTTTTATATACTGTTAATATTTTTGTTTCTTATCTTTCAGTACTTTATTTTACTTTTCCCTGTTTGTCCTTGTCAGACAGCAAATGTTGTTTAAAAGTTTAGGAAATACTTTTGTTTGAAATCAGTATTCAGAAATGAGTGTGTTTATATATGTATTTATGTATTTATATGTTTCAACTTGCATACAGTATGTGTATTATACAGGGGTCAGAGGTCATCCATTCAGGAAATGAACAGGAAATAATAACCTTACATAAGGTTACTTAATTTTAAAAACAAAGGGGTGACTAAGTTTAACACCTCCAGTCTATACATTTAATGTACATGTTGTTAAATTAAAGATAGAAAAGAATCACACAGTAAATGTTCCCAAACATATCCTCTCTGCCAGTGGAAAACAGGTGGAGTGGAAGTGGTCTGACATACATTTGTGGATGTCTCTCCCTGTCTCACACACGTATACACACACACACACACACACGGGGAATATAACACATGGCTTAGCACACATAACTGTGTGTGTTATACTTTGTGGTTTTCATTGTTTCCATTGAGTGTGGTTGTGTAACCTGGAAGTGACAGCACACACTCAGTGATCAGACCGACATGATTCATCATCACAGATCCGCAGTTATAACAGTAAACTACACACACAAATGAACTTTATATCTCAGAATAAAACATCCCAATGGCAAGAAATGTGTGATTGGATGTGTGATTTACCTTGTTGGTAAACTGGTCTCACATCCTTTGTATCATTATGAAACTTAATGTTGTTTATGCATATGTAAAGTTGAGCTAATCTGCTAGAAACTTGAAAGCAAAGCGAACGAAAAGGGAAACACAAATAATCACACTAATGATGCTGTCACGGCGGGGTACGCCGGTGTGTTTTGTTGAACGGACCCAAAAGCAGACACTGGAGAGAGGAGCCTTTATTCTGGCTAACACAAGAACTATAACAAAAAAAGAGACCAATGCTGTGTCCCAAAATGTAGGCCGCATCCTTTGGAGGACGCATTTGAAGGCCAATGACGTCACAGCGACGCGACGAAGGCTGTCCCAATTCCAAGGATGCTCCAAATACGGCGACAAATGTGTCCTTCATTTCCCCGGTTTTGAAGGATGGATCAGGTGTATCCTGCGTGGCCCAACCTATCCCAGAATTCATAGTGCGGCCCAGCCAATTCCAGTTTCCACCAATGGCGGCAGCTACGGAGGCAGTACAAACGGCGGTGGAGGACAGCTACATTTACAGATGCAAGTTTCTGGGTCACAAAATAAACGTCTAAGATATTTCCAGACGTGAATGTAGCTGTGTAAACTCCAAATATCTGCTCGAGTCATCAAGACATCACATATTTGCAAAAGTGCTCTGACGCTTTCAGAGATGGCTCACTAGAGCCGGCGAAACACCGGACTCCCGGTGCATCGCTTTCAGACCCCCCCCTCCCCGCGGTTTTTCACTACTCAGGTTAAACATGATATATGAGTCACTTAGATAACTTGAACGTGTTATCGTTTGGCTTTTTTCAGTGTCTTATTTGTTCCTGAGTAAATCGCTTTGGCTGAGATCAAAGTTA
>VVHJ01022238.1:2511-14632 GCA_015107715.1 Tylochromis polylepis
GTCAACCCCAAACATGCACGTCAGAGGAGCGGAAGTGAGGGGCCCAGGGTACAGAGTCCCGGGGCCACGGCTGCTGGCCAATGAGAGGCAAGAATGTAAAGGCTATTACAAAACTGCGCTCTGACAAGCTGCAGAGAAACGGGTAGCTCGTTCCGGAAATTGTAATGTTTTCATTTCAAAATAAGATGTATCACGCCAGCGGATGAGCCGGAATTAACCTGAATTTGATATTTGATACAAAAATATAAAGACAAAAACTCAGTGATATAATTCACAGAAGGACCATACTTTAAAAAAAATATGCTGCATACCTATTTAAGGTACAAGTTATTTTTCAGGAAAACCTTATATTTTTGATACGTTCTTGATTTCGTCAAGAACTTTAGAGGCCCACTGAATGCGTGAACATAGAAGAAATTAAGAATATCTCTCAACGTATTTTCTATAGTATAATGTTGCTACTTTGGGTAACTATTTCACGTTAATGTTTGTTAAATTAATGGTTTTGATCGTAAATTGTTTTAATTTGAAAAGTCGCATCGGAAATGGCGTTGTTTAGACCAAAATTTGACGGTTAGTGCTGAGCGCCGGAGGGGCGGCAGCCAGCCAGGCAGTGAAAGTGAAGGCGGAGACCAACCCAGTGCCGAAAACTCAGCCTCTTCTGGATCACGTTCAAGTTCACTGGACAACCCCAAAAAACGATCCAAAAAAGTAAGACTTGAAGAGGAAGGAAGACAAGAAAAAAAAGAGAAAAAAACGCGAGGTGCTCCTAACTTCTTCTCACCGCTATCTGCCAAGAATTGTCTTCCGGTGCTGACTTTTTTTTTCTTGCGAGCACTACAAGAGAGAAAACCCTTCAAAGCACAAAGTTGAGCGTGAGAAATGTGAAGCTACCGGCTTGTGCGTTTCAACCAGGCTCCAGGATTCCCCATTAATCCATGCAGTACAGTGCAATGGTACGTGAACGTGGATCATTACTACTTTCAAATGTTGTGTAGCAATCCTTGTGTACCATTTAAAAAAAAAAAAATACTGTCCCGTCCTCGCGGCTGGTGGGGGGAGAGGAGAAATGTGGAGAAGTGGGTTGACTTTGCAGGGACCACAACACAGGCACGGTCGGGCCAAAATTGTTGTAAACTTGGCACAGACTGTCCCACAGCCTATGTTAACATCCCAGTCCCCCTTAATCTGGCAAATGAGCTCCATGTAGACTGTTAACAGCTCTGTAGGGCACACACGTGCGCGTGCACTGTAGCGGCACCGTAACAATGTTTAACTTTGACTCCTTTTAGCTCTACTACCATAACGTTACTGTACACCTACCCACCAAGCTTCGCCCTAAATGAGCACTTCCTAAAGCGTTATTAACGCTTTTAAGTCGGGGAGTTTTATTTTGAGGAGGGGTTTCTGACAGCACAATATAATTTAATAACTTAAAACATTTAATACCTATAAACTCATTTTAACGGATGCTAAAGTTTAAGCTAGGTGTCCCTTTTACCTATTGTTTCTAGAACAATGCAGACTAATTGTGTTGGAAATAGGGGTGTTTAAAAGAAGTTTAATAAAATGTATCTCCCTTTATTTCTGCCCCCACTTCTGTAAAAAAACAACAACAACATATTTTAAGAAGTTCTCTAGAAGACGTTAACAGGCTAATAAACTACTGCTGCTTGCTGTGTAACTGACAAGCTAAAAGGTTTGTTATCACTGTGAGCCACCAACGCTGCGTTGAATTATCTGAACTGGAAACGAAGAGTGCGTGTGTCTTGTTGACACGGAGCTCGGTGGTTAAAAAAGGGTGGCAGCGGGACATTTTTCCCCCCGTTTGTTTACGTTCGTGTATGTGACCGAGGCTGCGGTCCAAAGTCCCAGAAGGTCATAAAATAATTCTGCTGAAGGAAGGAAGGAGGGAGGTGTGCGTGTATGTGTGGTGGTGGTGGTAGTGGCGTGTGTGTGTGTGTGTGTGTGTGTGTGTGGGGGGGGGTGTTAATGAATTTTATGCGGTGTGTTCATATAAAGCCGAGGAGGAGAAGAAGGTGCTTGGAGGGGTTGGATGTGGTGTGTGTTTGGAAGGGGGAGGAGGGGGAGGAGTGTGACTGTGCAATTACGTGGGTGAAAAAAGTTGGGTCTGATTTGCTGGAATCGCGCAGGACCGAGGGCGCACCGGTCGATTTCATATCAAGTTTGGTTAAAGCAGGGGTGAACATCACACACTCGGCGCCCTCTGAAGCTCCCCGTAATGCTTTCATGAGATAACGCCGCACAGAGACGCGCGCAGAGCCCCGTGCGGTGCAGGAGTACAGCAGCGGCAGCCTCGTTTCGCACACCGGCTCTACGAGTACAGTCAGTGCATGTCAACTTAAAAACAGAGAAAAAAAAAATCGCCTGCAGAAAATCCGTCTTTCTCTGCGGTGAAGACAGTCTCTGGATTTGCAGAAATTCATGGATGTTATTGGATAATTACTTTTGGTTTTTACGCGGATCCACAGAGTCTTGCATAGCGCACAGCGGATCCAGGAATGGCGCGATAAAGTGATCAGAGGAATCGCTCCAAGTACAGTCACTTTCTGTGTAGCCGTCTCGTCATGTATTCCCCGATTTGTCTAACTCAGGTAATTGTGTCTTTTTTTTTAAAGTTATGCATCTTATCGCTGTGATTTGTCATTTGTATTAAAATTGTCACACGGGTTGTTTGTTGTTTGTTTTTTTGCCCGGGAATAGAAAGTTGAATGTCTGCGCTGGGAATTACTTTCATAATTCTTATATATAATACAGAGTTGCCCTTGTAAGTAAAAAAATAAATAAACGATATGGCATTAAAGCGAGGCAAAAACTTACGTTCTCGACTGAGATGATATGTTTTTGTGATAAAGTCGTGATATATATATTTTTAAAAAAAAATTTCTACCAAAGTCCTAACGAAAGATCGGCTGTGTCCTTTTGACGCTTGAAGTGCAAATCTTCACACGTTCTTCGCGCTTTACAAACTTGTGCGTAAAGATGAGTTTTAAGATAGAACCAAAAGACTGTGTTCTTGATAATCCTGTGTAACTGGTGCAGGTATTTTTTCTCTCAGGTTTAATTAGCTTATTTGCGTCCTCCAATAACCTCTCTCTCTCTCTCTCTCTCTCTCTCTCTCTCACACACACACACACACACAGGCGCGCACCTCCCGGCCCTGCTTGAGCTGTGGCTATATATTTATATATATATATATTAATTTTTTTTATTTTTTTCCAGGCGTATATTTTTATTTAGAATAGAGCCCCCATACTTTAGGGAAGTGAAGTTGGAAGAAGATAAAGCCACTTGCACTGTCGAAAGATCAAACGCGTGATAAGGTTGATTCAGCGGTTGGACAGAGTAGCTGACTGTTTTGGCTGACTCAGTTTTACTGTTTATATTTTACTTGGCATAAGTAAGTGATTGACTGAGATGTGGTTTAGCTTGTACTTAAGAGGATTGTGCTTTTATGGCCCCAGCTGAAGTGCACTGCATAGGCCCTGGCCAAGTCATTTATCTTTACAGCATTTGGCTTTAACCTGGTTAGAAAAAAAAAATTAACAATATTTAAAGTGATTTTGAGCAAGAGTGAAAAAAGGATTTGAGAAACAGTTGCGAGCGAGCACATTTACTAGCATTTACACTTGCTTTTGTCATTTTAATTGGCAGCTTTATAGTAAGGAGATGACATTAAAAGAAGTTCTGAATGGATTTTTAACCTCTCTTAAAGACAATGAGGAGTTATACTATTCACAGTGAATATAATACATTTACAAGCTGTTAATGGAATCTGCAGCGTACACAGAGTTACCTCTTTCAGTATAATAAATGATCATAATTTGACATTGGTGTACTGGAGCAGAGTTTTATCGGCCGGTGGAGCTGGAGACCAGAAATGTGGCTTTTTAGAGGAGCACCAGCAGCAGCCACAGATAGAGAGGGGATTTCTGTGGTTTGCTATAGCCGGCTTGTTGCCTGACTGCCTACAAAAAGAACAATAACTCTTCAAAATTCTTCCCACCCTAAAAATGCCTGTGTATACTCATTAAATCTGGCATTTTAATGACCTCAAACAAAGATAATTTAATGTTTCCACCTCTCAGCTGCAGTCTTTTCTGCTGATTCCTAGAATTTCTAGAAATTCCCAAAGAACAAGAATTAAGAATTGAAACAAATATAATTCGTTGTTGAATAAGTGAAGCAGTATTAATATTAGCCAGTTAGTTGCTGAGTTCTTGTAGGAATAACCGCATTTTTTTTGTTGTTGTATTTTTGAAGGGGGAAAAAATTAGTGGCAAAAAGTCCATAATGACATATTTTATTCAAAGGTAACGATTTTGTAATGCAACACAAAGCAAAGTAGTGTGATTATGATTTCAGTTCAGTTTCTCGGGAAAAGGAGGTGAATTTTAAAAAACAAAAAAATAAATAAAATCGAGATGGAACATTTTAAAAGTAGGCCAGGCTGCCTAACCTCAACTTTTAGGAATGAAGCTGGGCAGGTGCTATTCCATGTGTTAACCTCAACGCTTGAAACAATTTGGCATGAAATCCTTTGAGTCCTCGATCAACCTTTGCAAATACCTTTCACACTATTACTTCGTTTGATGTGCCACCTCTCTCGCCTGCCTGTGTTTTATTCTATTTTGTACATGCAGCCTGCATGTATACACGAGGCCGTATGTATCGTGTCTGAAGAATGAGTATCTCTCTAACTTCCTTTTCTTTGTTTTTGTTTTTTATGGTTGCATCCCACTTCCAGCTTATTGTATGTGGATAGTTTGATAAGAGAAATGCAACTGTGTGGGGCGCATGCTCCCTGCAGCAGCAGCAGCATTGCAGTCCCACTCAGAGAATGCTCGTGAAATGCGAGCAGAGCTGCAAGTGCATTCAGTCACCGGGCTTCGAGTTGATATAAACGGTGGAATTTACTTGTCACACCTGCAGCATATCTAGGATGGTAAAGCTAGTGTTCCTACTATAAAGAGATCATTCTTAGCTTAAAGAAACTGCCAGTGACATTATGTGACTGATTATGAGGGATTTTAAAATTGTGGTCTGACTTCCCTTCTGCTTTAAATTAGTAGCTGGGTAAACACATATTTCTTCATGTTTAATGACATGAGTTTCTGATTACGTTTCTCTGCTTCTCTCTCTGTCTCTTTCTCCACACTGTGCCCCTCGGATGCTCCAGGATGAGTTTCATCCCTTCATCGAGGCACTTCTTCCTCACGTCCGTGCCATCGCCTACACGTGGTTCAATCTCCAGGCCAGAAAACGCAAGTACTTCAAGAAGCACGAGAAGCGGATGTCCAAGGACGAGGAGCGCGCGGTGAAGGATGAGCTTCTGAGCGAGAAGCCCGAGGTTAAGCAGAAATGGGCATCCAGGCTGCTAGCCAAGCTGCGTAAGGACATTCGGCAGGAGTACCGGGAGGACTTCGTCCTCAGCGTGACGGGCAAGAAGCCCCCGTGCTGCGTGCTATCCAACCCGGACCAAAAAGGCAAGATACGACGAATCGACTGTTTGCGGCAGGCCGACAAAGTATGGCGTCTGGACCTGGTGATGGTCATCCTCTTCAAAGGCATCCCTCTGGAAAGTACAGATGGCGAGCGCCTCGTCAAGTCTCCACATTGCACCAACCCAGCACTTTGTGTCCAGCCACACCACATAACAGTATCAGTCAAGGAGCTGGACTTGTTTCTAGCATACTATGTCCAGGACCAAGGTAGGTTTCAAGTTCATACTGAGTCTGTGTGTGTGAGAGAGAGACAGTTAATGTCGTGTATGTCCTTGCGTGCGGTTGTGTGTGTGCGTGTGTGTGTGAGAGAGAGAGAGTTAGTGATGATTTAGCAAGGTCAAGAGTCGCGTGAGTTATTTTCTGGCAATTCTAAATCTGCCAGAGGAGTAAATGTACGACTGTGATGGTCAGTACTGTGCATACATTTATACCACAAACATTTTTATTTTTCTAAGAGAGCCTCATTACAAAAAAATGTCATCAAAATTAGATAAGACCAAGTATTAACTGTGTTTGCTTTGCTGAAATCCAGCAGCAGCTCATATCCCTGTAATTCTCCTGTAATTATTCAGTTACCTTGTACACACACAAACACACACACACACACACCCCCACACACACACACACACACATCCACACAGGATTGCCCAACTGCACACACACTGCATAACTGTTCCATTTGTTTGGAAATCAAGTGGTGGCATTTGTGGAAAGTTTCAGTCTTATTTTTCCAAATGCTGAATATATGGACGAGTGTTATATTTTATTAATTCATTTATAAATAAATAAAATTGAATGTAACCTAAGATTTAAAAAAATAAATCTTTCACTTTATAATCTCATTATTTTAAAAATCATCGTGGCATTTGTCCCTTTTAGTTTCCATTGCATGATAAAATTGAAAACTGATGTGTTGTCTGCAAACACAGTTGATTTATCACCAATTAAAATAGTAATACACTTGATCAGTAAAGAGATTTCTAACAGTAAGTCACATTACAGACACGAAAACACTTTGAGTTGTTATAAAATTTAAAGTTTTAGTTTTTTCAGTTTTCTTCCTTGTGTGTCATGAGGGATTTTTTAAAATGTTATTGCTAAAGTAGAAAACAATTTTTTCCCGATCCCCTAAAAAAAAAAGGATTCTTTTACATGAAAGCCTTTAAAGGACACATTTTACGCAGTTTAGTTAGCGTACTGTGTCATAAGAGGGTAACAGTTAGTTTAATTAGTTAGTAACACAATAGTTTTTGTCATGCACATATTTTAAATTGATGTTTTCATTTATTTCTTTTTATTTCCAGAATTAATTTACTAGAATTTCTTTCTTTTTTCTTTAAAAAAAAAAAAAAGTAAACGTGGACCGCAAAAATAAAATAAAGGCATTTATGAAGGTCCAGAACAGAAACAGTGTTTCTAGTGTATATCACCAGAAACTGGTTTACATAGTCAGTCGTGCGGACTGTAAACTGGGAGATTTTCACTCAGAGTATGATCAGAGCAACGCTGCATTCACATCTGATATCTTCCAGGTTCAATGAGTTCTACAGCAAACACTTTACACAGGGACACTGTGAATGATGTGTTGCTTTTTTTCTTACTCAGATCTCGAATCAGATAACGCCTTTAAAAAGCGTTTGAAAATGAAATTAATGTCTCCTCCAACTGTGAGTAAACACATTTTAGTCATATACATCCCACACTTTTAAACTTCCCATGTGCTGTCCCTTAAATCTGCTGCAAACACACCAAATAGCTGCCACTACACTGTGCTCCCATTGAGGGCTAGTGGTATAGCTAGCTCATTATCATCAAACCCTGAGCGCCATTTTGTGTTTGATAAGTGCCAGGGAAAGCAGAAGGCACAGCACAGAGACAATAATGGTTGCCATTGGCACCGGTGTTGGCATCAGACCCTCTTTTGTGTCTTTTGTAGGATGCCACCGCTTCTCTGGTTTACATCTGCTGCATTTTGAACTGCTCAGTACCAACTTGAGGAACGGCATTTAGCGCTGTTTTTTCACAAAACTGACTTTATAAACCAGCCACTGTTTTAGTAAACTGTGTCTGGGTAGAGAGGAAGATCATATTAGAAAATTCGTTTCAGTGTTTAAAATAAAAGGTTAATGTAATTTTGTGTTTTTCTATATCGGAACGATCATTTGCCGCCATCCTCAAAATTCCCATTGAGTGAAATGCTTGGCAAACACCGAATAGCAGGGATCACACAGACGGCCATCTTTTTCTTTTCCTTCTCCAGTTTTTGCAAACTAAAGCGTCGCCTTCTTTTCTTTAAGTTACCAAGCGGTCCACGAACCCAGACAATGCAGCCATGTTGTGGTAGTGTGCGGCACGGCGCCATTTTGTTTTACACGGTGCCAGGGAGGCAGGCAAAATCACCAGTAATGGTTGTTAGAGGTTTGGAGGTTGGCATCAAACTCTCTTTGTCTGCTTGCAGCGTGCCTTTGATTCGTTGGTTGGCATCCGCAATGCAGTGGGCACGTTGGGAAAGTTTTTTGACAGTGGCAGAATGGAAGCCGCTGCCTTTGTTCTGCTGCAACTGCACGAAACAAACAAACATACAATCAAACACAAAGAAAGTAGCAAACGGCTCGGGCTGGAACAGAATCTGGTTATTGTGCTAACTTTGTGGGGGGAAAAAGAGCGAGTTCGGACTGCGATTTTTAATGTAGTTCTGCTTCTGCCGTGTTTTCTAATCCGTTATTTCGCTGCTGTTATTTATTCTGGAAAATCTTTTTTTTTTATGTGTGTGTGTGTTACTTTTCATGAGAAAAAAAATGGGGTTCATAGAGTGTTTGTTTTTGATTCTGGTGGGCTGCTGCCTGAGAAAGGTCGGCGGGTTGGCAGCGAGTGTACCGGGTGAATTTTGAGAGGGCACTCAGCTCCGTTGTTCTGGGGCACAGACGCGTTTAGCCAGGCAGAGCTGTAGCACCCATGTGCATGCCCAGATGAATGCCCGCTGGGAAGTAGGCTGGGGGCTGGGAGTGGGGGCTGTGGCATCCATTGTGCCAACTGGCAGGCCACGTTCAATGCAGGGCCTGGGCTTCTCACACTCACACACACACACACACACACACACATACTGCCGTGGTAATCCAGTGCACCATTTTATCATTTTTCGATAAAGCATGAAGGGAAATTCTTATTTGTTTTTTTGTTTTGTTTTGTTTTTTTAAATCATCAGCTCTCGCCTCCTGGATTCATATTTTGCATATCCAGTTTGACAGCGTGATGGAATAGTTGCAACGGGGCATGTAGATAATCATCGTGTCGGGACACGTTAGGAGTCTCTAGGTCTCGTTTGTATGTGGTTTTTGTTAGGCTGCTCATCCCTGTTTGTTCAAGCAACTGCAGAGATATACTTATTGTTTTCACTTGTTCTTTCTGGCCATGTATGGAAAAAAGGAGAAACTAGTGAATAAAATTGTTAAAAGGCTTTTTTATTAAGACACATGCGTAATTTATTTACAAAATCTTTTCTTTTTTCCTTACATGATCTTCAGTGACTAATTCCTAAAAAGATTTTTGAACATTTAGAAAGTTGGCAGTGGATTTCCTGAGAAACGGTGAGAGTCGAGGATTGCTGAGGTAGTCCAAATTGAGATGAAAAGAAGTCAAGGTCAAGCAGCCTTCCCATTAGTTCTGTGCTGAAAGTCAATGTGGCCATAAAACATCATTACCTTTACTCCCACCCACACACTCCCTGTGATGTAACTTTTTTTTTCCATGATAGTTTGTAGAAATGGATAGATTACCTCCGGATACAAGCTGCCATGTTAATCAGAACCTTGTTTTACAATTGCCAGGCTTAACCTCTGCCCCTAAGGTCACGACCTTTGCAAAGAGATGTGACAGGGTGTCCTCTGAAGTTTAATTGAGCAAAACAGATCAGTGAAAACATGCCTGTGCCGGCCCGGGGCACGTGGAGGAGGAAGACTTTTTGCCGTGGGGGTGGGGGTGGTGGCGGTCAGCAGAGTTGTTAGGGGAAGGGCGGCTTCTCTTAAGCCCCTCTCGTTGAACTCTTCAATCGGGGTCAAACCACAGCGGTCGTGGGATCACTGGTGGTCTCTTGGCAACTGTTTGTTTCCACTCTTCTGCCACTTCTTGTGGTATAGCCGGTGGTCCCTTGGTTCACTGGCCTAAGCGAGGGGGAGTAAGCCCTTGTGATTGTCTCCCGCACACACCCCTCCACCCAATGAACCAATCCCTCAGGCTGGGTAGTCTGGCTGGTCGGTATCTTCAAGACTCTCCACTGCCTGCTCACCACACTGCTTGGGATCGCTGTTTGCATCTTGTTTTCCGCCTGGCTGCCTCAGAGGCTTTGGTCAGGCGGCCAGTGCGGAGGTCTGACCTTCTGGGTCACAGTGGAGGTCTGTGACTAAGCACAACATCTAACCCTCCCTGCCTCGCTCCCCCCTCGTATCCCCTTATCCTCCTCTGCCATCAGGAATCACCCCTGCGGCACACTGCCCGACCAAGTGACTCTCACTCCTTTTCTCTCCCGTTCTCTTTTCCTTTCTCAGTCGCTGGCTTTCCCTCAAGCCTGAGACTCCGACCATGACAGCTGTCCCAGGCCCAGGCACTTGGCCAGAGAAATGGCGGCTGGGTTTATGCCAGAAACGTGAAACAAAACTTGTTGCAAGGAGGAGCGCATTAAAGACACCGCTGTCGAGTTTAACTACAGTTACTCAACTCCTTGTAAATTTTGTGCTATAATGGTAGAACAAGTCTGGAGAAAGGCTCTCATCGCAGTTGAGATGGAGTTTTATTCTTGAACATGAATTTTAAGGAACAAGCTAAACCCCAAACCCTGGGAAAAACCGTAACCACTGATGCCAGAGATATATAGAAAAAAATCTTCATAGTGAACTGCACAACCCTGTGCTTAGCTTCCATGCTGGCTTCCTTATTAGTATGCAATAGAGCCTGCGGTGTCTGGCTACCTCTCTCTCAGAGCCATAACCTATCGAACACATTCTCTCAATCTAATCCACTTAGAACTCCCTCCCAGCTTCACCGCTTGCCTTATTGATTTCCGCTTCCCACTAAATGTCTTCCCGATCCTTTTTCTCTTAACCCGGCAGCTATTTATGTTTTGCAGTGCAGCCTTTCTTTCTTTCTTTCTTTTTCTTTTTTTTTCCCCGCTTGCTTTCTTGCTCCCTTGCTCTTTTTCTTTCTTTATTAATGTCTTCACCCTCTTTCCAGGATCTTTGGTTGTTTTGTGATCTCCATCTGACTTCCTTCTGCCTTCTTTCCTCTCCTGCTCTTTCTCAAACACTAACCTGGGTGCATTGCAGCCAGGTTGCCTGGCACAGTATGAAGCTTGTGTTATTAGCAGCGGGGCTTTGCTCGAGCAAATACCTCAAGGCTTAAACAGGCCGTGTTACCTCCTTAGCCCTCTTTTGTGTGCCATGTGTACATAAATCTCCATGGAAACAAGGCAACTCGGAGCAGAGGCCACAGAGAAATGTGGATGCTTTCTTTCTCAACAAAATTTACAACTCCCTCCTTTGCTCCACTACAGTGTGTTTAATTTGCTTGTGTCACAGTTTGCGCTGTTGCATCTGTCAAAAAAAATGGGACGAGGCCTTTCTTCTGCATTGTGAAGCTCGGGCATTGTGTTGAAAAGGCTTTTCTTGTGTATTTCAGCAGGAGACTCAGTTTTGCGTTCGTGGCTACACTTGGTTAAGGTCTGCAGTTTGTGTCATTAGTCTATGGTTAAGATCTCAGCTTCCCCACACTTTCCCAGGCTTTTTTGGGGAGGACCCCAAATGCATTTCAAATCCCCCCGAGGCCACTTGACTGGAGGACCGGCACCTCCCACTTCACCCGGATAGATTCCCCACCCCCCATCCTGTCTGCCAGTCCTACCAAATGAAGACAAATGGGTACATTCACCCTTATCCCAGACCTTATCAGTGTCCTGCCTTACAAAGCGGGCCCTCCCTGCTGCCTGAGCTTCTCCATCCAGTGGCTGCACCCTCTTCTTCACCGTTGTACTAGCGTAACTGCTAGAAAAACCTACTGTTGTCCCATCTGCCTGCTAGACTGGTCATGTAAGACAGCAGAGTCTGGAGTGAAAGGAAGGATAAGAAGGTTTAGAGAGAAGACAAAAAGTCTTAGATAGAGAATTTGTGTGAAGATGTTCTTTGACCTTGCATTTTTTCCAGTCAGTCAGGAGAAAAGCACCCTTGAGTATCAGAATGAGACTTTTATGCAAAAGCCAGTCCCCTTCACCCAGGATGGAGGCTTGTGAACAACCAATGAAGGGAAGAAAAAAAAAAGGAAGGGGTAGTAGGTGGGGTGTTATTGGGAACTTTGGGCAGGGACAGACAATCGGAGTGGTTGCCCAGGAGACACTGACTTCTCTGAGCAGCACCCCCCACTCTGCTTTGCCCCATCAAAGTCTTTTCAGGGCAGACAAGGCCGATCAGTGGCCTAGAGTGATGGTTGTCTCTTCCTTTGTCTGGCGTTACAGTACGGCCCATCACTGTGACGGCTCGACAAGACCTGAGTGGAACAGAAAAAGAGAGGCCCGCCATCACAGCGCTGTGCGAAATGTACTTTTGGGTGGG
>VVHJ01022240.1:8385-43405 GCA_015107715.1 Tylochromis polylepis
AGGAAAAAAAAAGATTTTAAAATTAAAAAAAAAAAAAAAAAAAAAGTTGTGGTATGCACTTAAAGAAAAATTCTAGTTCTCAATGCCTTTTTGTCCAGAAGGACTCTATAAGAAGAAAGTTAGCCTAATATGCATGTTTCTCAAGCAGCATAACCTGTTTGTATGTAAGATGTACATTTTGAAGCAGCATTAAGCAGTATGTATGTACAGTTACAGTCTAGCCTCTTTTTCTATGGTAGGCTTCATGTGTAGTGTTCTCTTTAATATCCATGTACTCTCCAAACAAAGTGTGCAAGCGTGTGTGTGCTCCGTTCTGTACAGGTTGCAGAGCTTCATTGGCAGGCTCCAATGAAAACCCCACACTCTGTATGTATGTACATGTTCCATGTGTCTGTGTGCGATGACACTAGCAGTGAAGGTGTCTTTAAATGTTTTATAAATAATTTTCTCTCTCCTGGCTGCTTGGTTCCAGAGAAGAAAAACAAACGGACACACAAAAAATGCTGTTTTTTGCATCATTTGCAAGGAAACATAAATGAGGGTAAACTTAGGAACTTTTTTTTTCTTCTTCATAAATCAATTGTTTTACTTGAAGCACCACGAATCGAAACCACAGCTGTATTTTGTCAGTTTAGAGTTGACATGTAGGGGTCTGTGTGTGTTGTACTGCGTAAGCACCGATGGCTGAAGCATTGTATACAGGTTGCCTGTTTGACACCCTCAGTGAATGTTAGTGATGCCACAGAAATACATTTCAGACTTCTTCTAGAGCTAATGAAGGACTAAAGTTGCGCTTGAGTTCAAATTTTCTGAGATCAGATGCCAGCTTTGACGTCACAGAATTTAACAACGTCCACCTCCTGCCATGAGGTAAAATGTGCACGTCTTCTTTTGAGCGTGCTCGCTTAAAACTTCTTCTAATCCCTCAGCTTTGGTGCTGAAGTGGTGCCGTACCTCTGCAGTAACTGTTGCACTACCATTTTCTCCCTGAAGTGAAGTTTTATATATATATATTTTCCCCTTTTAACCATCACATGGCTCAACACAGGTTCAGAATTACAAATCATGCTATCACACGATCAGATTTCTCTCAATTTGTTGCAGTTTAACTGTATGATTGGGTAATCTGCAGGGGACAGAGTATCACAAAGATACATCACTGTTGTTTTACAATCTTGCCAAGAGAGAGATGAGTGAGTGTTGGTTGTCTTTAAAGCCCCCTGTGTGTGCAAAGAACTGAGAGTGGAGGGAAAATGGTTCACTTTGCCACTTTGCCACTTTGCAGACTGTGGCCATAACAACACAAATGCCAAGCAAATTTAATTCAAGTCTGTGGTCTCTGTGAAGACTATAGTGTACTGCTTCTGATCTGAGGTGTCTCTGTTACTGTTCCTATTTGTTTACCTGGTGTTCATGTTATTGTGCCCACCGTCTCTATAAATGTATGGACCCCGATATTTAGAAATGAAGCAACAGCGGCCTCTCTCCCTCTCTCTCAGTGAACTGAACAGATGTACAGATGGAGGGTTTTGAACCCTTAGACTTGCAGGGATTAAAAATATGGACAAAATATGTGACAAATTAATTATTGATATCAATTGGTATTCAATTTGGAGGTTCAGAAGTGTCTCAGATTCTCACACATTTTGACTAAATGCTCTGTGGTTTCATGTAAGACCTTTTTTGTTGTTGTTTGTTTTGGGGTTTTTTGTATGCAGTACTAATATATTTCCATAACATACCATGTTGTCAGAACTCTAGCCTATACTATGAATGAATGTACGCCGGGCCAATGTATTGTTACTCACAGCCTACCTGCATGAGATTGGGTGAAGCTGAATACTCTTCCTGCAGCATTTTATTTTATTTTTTTTTTAATATTGTAGTCTAATAGGCAGCCATACAGACATTTATAAATGAATGCCTTAAGTTTGCTAGTTTCTAGGACAAGTTTGCCCTCACAGTAACCTGCGTTTTTATTTATAAATGTATGTTGTGTTTTGTTTTTGGCTCACTGGTCGCAGAGTAAAGGTTTGTACCCTGACTGACTGACTGACCGACTGACTGACTCATCATCTGAGTGTTCTGTGAAGATGTACAAATAAATTTGTTAAAGATTGACCCAGCTGTGTTTGCTCTGGCACTACAAATCTTGCAAAACATGAACATTTTCCACCAAATTTGTTTTATTTTAAGCTTCAGTGTGTAAGCATTTATATTCACACATAAACCAGCACATAAACTGCTCTATCCTTTGATGAACTCAACTCTTGATTCCAAACAGACATCCCTTTCTTGAGGGCCCTAAAAGTAGAGTTCTGGCTTTATTTCAGTTTCTTTTCCTCTTTCTTCAGCTTTCTGAGGACTTACAAGACCTAAAGAAAAAATAAAAAATTATCATTAACTGAACCCATCTGTTGTATCATTTGAAACCTGGCATCTTACAAGATGATCATCGTCCCGAAACTCCCTGCAGCAACTAGAGAACTAGTCTGCAACACAAAACAATCAGCTGGAAGAGCGTAACAAGTGAGAATTTTCTGTTATGAATCTGGCTCCCTTGAGGAAAAAAATTATGACAGCAGGTCTGTATCGCTGAAGGTTCCCTCTGCTGGGGGCTGTGGAGAGGGCAGTTCTACAGTAGCCTTGGTAGGACCTCCAGAATGGTGAGGCTTCAAAGCTTTCCAGGGCTTGGATGGGCAGTGGAAGAGGAGGCCTTTCGCATCTGCATCATGCACAACTGATGGTGTGGCAGATGTGGCATCCTCCTCAGACGACTCTTCTTTGGTTTTAGCTGTGGGGGGGGGTTGTGAGGGTGAAGATGTAGCTGTGGCACTGGGTTTGACTTCATACAGGAAGTGCCTGAGAGGAGACCAGCCAGGAGGACGACGCCTGATGAATTTCTGAAGAAAAAGCAAATGATTTATAAGAAGATGCTCTCACTACTGGACCTTCCTGATTGGTAACCTCTGTGCAAAAGTCTGGAACCAACACTTATTTCTTTATAATTTAATTCCAATGAACCCGACTTTCTTGTAATTTGTTAAAATGCTCTTGAACAGTATTTCTTCAGGCTTTCTGAAGGTCTTGCAAATGTTTGCTTTGGACACTGGCTGTTTTTTCACTCATATTCATTCCTGTTCTTCTACCTGATCATTTTCAGAAGAATATTTTTTCTTTTGTTAAGCCACTTAGCACTAACCTAACAAAAAAGCAATGAGCAACTGTTTACAGAACAGAAAACTTGGCAAAGAACCCATTTTAAATGGGTTCTTAAAGTTAGAGCCACAAATCTTCACCGATGACATCCACCAAACCAAGATGATTTTCTTGATATATCTGTACTTTGCAATAATTTAGAATCAACTGTAGTGTGGCAAAAAATCTGTTATTTTAATTATTTATTTATTTTCTGGCTGTTGACAGTGTTTTTCTGTGGAGTGATTAAAAAGAGGGAGTCTCATGAGGCAACCAAATGAAATGAGAATTCTGAACCTGGTTTAACTTTTCCATAAAAGAAATGGGCTATTGCTACATTGTCATGCAAATTGGTGCATTTTTTAAATGGATAACATTCAATTTTCAGAATTATAAAACATATTTCCGATAACTTTATAACACTAAGATGGAAGAATTTGAGGTCCACTAATCGGAAGGTTGGTAGTTTGATTCCCAGCCCTTCCAGTCTCCATTTGAAAATATCCCAAAGCTACTCAGACTTAACCCTGGTACATCCAGTGGAGTGGGAGTGTGAATATTAGACAATGCACTTAAGTACTATATGAATGGTTTTCATTTATTTTCTGCATTCTTGTCTGCTCGCTCATGTTTGTTACTTCTGTGAAAAGAGGGTCTTACACTGGGCAGTGAACCCGGTGCACACTCTATGTGGGCCTGTGGTGGCTCAAGTCTCCAAGGTGCTACATCCACTGTAGAGTTGCAGTTGGCAAATTCCTGCAAATGCACAGAACACACAGTAAGAACCGCATCATCGTGTCTGGGGTGATTTGTGCGTTGGTTTTGGTTTACCAGATTCTCTTCATCTGGGATGCACATCTCTTTGAGGTCTGTGTGTTCAGCCTTGGAACAGACGGTCTTCTTCATGTCAAAAGTCAGCTTGAACCTGAAGCCAGCGACCACCTACAGAAATACACGTGTTGCGTAAAGACAAAAAAGGAAAGGAAAAGAGATGTGATTTTTCCAGCCTATCCTCCCCATTTTCTCTTGATGCATGCTCAGTCATCCAGGTAAGTAAATCCCAAAAGGTTGATTCTGTTCAACCTTTTGGGCTCCCCATTTTCTTTTTACTTCCATGCCACCTGCTGTACCTGTCTGGTGGCTTGGCCGATATTATGCAGACTGAACAGGTGAGTAGAGTCAGAGATGGAGTTGTACTTGGAGATGGAGACAGAAAGGGGAACCTTAAGGTCCTCTGAGTTTTCATCGATGACCTCTGGGCAGCCCAAACAAGTTGCTTTCTCTGGAATGACGTGGCCTTCTACAGTGGAGAAACATCAGAAAATCATGGAAAAGCATAAGCTCATATTCCAATAACTGCTCAAGGTTCAGGCAAATAGAGTTGGTTAAAGCTTTTCAATAAGTGCCTAATGCTGTTTATTTATTTATTTATTTATTTACAATGTTTTTAATCTAGTAAATTATTTAAAGAAAGCCCCAGCTTCAGTCTCCCTCTGGATGTGTTTAGGTCAACAAGACGTGATCTCAGTGTGCATGATGGAACACAAAAACAGTCCCAAATAGTCTGTAATACAAACAGGCCAGTGAGAGAAAATATACTTTGTTTGGTTTTGGAATCTGACGGTCATGGTGCATTGGGAGGAAAATGAAAATGTTGCTTTTCACAGGATAACTTTATCATGTGGAAATAATAGAACTGGTGACAGATACATCAAACCTGCAATAAAATGAGCATATGGGTGCAGTTTTCTACACTCTGTGGGTTGGGTCTGTTTGCATTGAAATGAAATTTCTCATATGTAAAAATTATAATTTAGCAAAGCCTCTAGAAGGCAACCCAGCTGCCTAATGGTTAAGACACCAGTGGGTATCTCCTAAAATGCAGTCCTGACATCCCTTCCCAGGTGCTTGATCCGCCATACACACCTTGATACATGTGACCTTATACTTCACATAATGGTGGGGTGGGGTAGTGTCTCACAAAGGATTCATCCCCTGTGACAGAAATGACCGCATGCCTTGATTCACACCTTGGTTCATATCACTTTCATTGACTTGCATCATCGCCAGGTGGGTCAGCAATGCTCAGGACCACCTCCAAGGGGACAACCCCACCAGGGGTTAAATACCTGGGACTCTCTTCGGGTTATTAAACTGAAGAAGAACTGAAATGTCTTTATGAATAAAAAAAAAAAGTTTAAAAAAAAGAAAGAAAAGGTGCTGATGCTGCCTCTTTATTTAACCTAGCTTAAGTTTGAATTAAGTTTTATTTCTGTACAGCTATATCACACTTGAAACAATCAAATACTACTTTAATGTACAAATACATTTTGCAAGCTGAGCCTTAAAAAACTGCAAAATATCCGGCGAGTGGGACAGAAAAACGCAGGATCGATTTACCAAATGCCTACATTTGACTGATTAGGCAAACAGATTAAAGTCTAGACTGTGTCGCTGCCTTTTATGGTGTTACAAGTTAATATTGTGCTTGCAGATAGTGTTGGTATGTTACCCAATCAGCCCCCTTCTGTTTCCCCAGCACCAGCCAGTGCCCATTTCCCTCAGTGACTCACTGTTAAGTGGCTGTACTCTGGTAAACACATTCATGGTGTAAGAATTGTGGATATTATTGGTTTCAATATTGATTTAAGTTCCTTATGTGGGAATTGTGTGTCTAAAAGCCACTGGTTTTGTGTTAAATGAGGTCCCAGACAGAAAGGATTTTTAAAAAAATAATCTCCTCAGTGGGAGCACTGTGAGAGAATCTTCACTTTAATAAATTATGTTTATTATACAAATAAATTATGTTTGGCACCAAATTTTAGACTGTTTTCTGCAGCAAGACAAAAAAAAACAAAAACAAAAATCAAGCTTTGAAAAGAGTGTTAAAAACTATAATCTGATCCACCCTCACTCACCAATCTGGCAGTCCACCTGCTTCGTGTCAGCCTCTGTCTCTGACATGAGGACTGTGGCGTTGCAAGAAATCGGCCCCTGGAGGAATACGACAGACCGTGCAAAGGCTTTGTGTTTACTAAAGCATTTAACGAGCATTTTATTCTAATATTTTCATACCATGAGCTGTTAAATGGGTGGAGGAGCTGATTATTGTTACCTTGCTTCCAGACGGCAAATAGTCACAGTCTGTCCAAGGTTTGCTGCTCCCAGCCAAGCACTCGCTCTTCCAGGTAGTGAACTTCAGTGAGTACACTGAGTCTGAGCCATTCTCTGACTGGAGAAACACACACACACACAAATATGTATAATTAGTGTGCACCAGAAGTCAAAGCATCACAGCATGTTTTCCTTGAATTTCTTGGTAATCGTCCCAGAGCATTGAATCCTCTTGTTTTCCAACTCTGAAATGTGGAGACTTTGGAAGGAAAAACAGCCACAAGCTCAGTTTTAGTTTAATCCAACAAGCTCCTTGATTCCCACTTATTCGTAGATTCATCTGACAAGAAGCAACATATGTAATGATAGAGAATAAGCTCATAAAATCTCATAGTATTATTCTTCATGGTAACACATGTGTCTGCAGTCATAGTACCTTGCTGGCTTTCAGTATCTGAAAGAGGGCCAGCTTATGGCCGGTGCTCAGCCTCTCATTGAATTTGTCCACAGCGCTGTGGACAGCCTTCTCCACAGACGGGTCATCACAGAAGATCAGGACACCAGACTGGACCTCCACTGCCTCCTGGATGAAAAGAAGAAAGAAGATGATGCACAGAATGATTTTTTTTTGTTGTTGAATAAATCCAAAGTGTTTTTGCTAGGAGCAATTGCCAAGTAAGTAATGCTGTAAAACATCATGTGTTAAACCTTTCAAAAACTTTGAGCGGGACTTACTTTCCTTAATTTGCATATATTTGCAAATTATACTTTAACTAATACTCTGCATGCAGGACTTTTCAGGTCAATACCCCTCTATCAGAAAACAGCAGTGCATTTGAAAAGGTGCTGCACCACATTTGAAATCCTTCTAAATTGTCGTATTGCACTGCAGCTTGTGCTAAAGTAAAAGATGTGAATGTTTCTTCATCCTTGGATTATCGGCAAGATTGAATTGCGTCATTTCAAAGGGTCACTAGGACTGAAATACAGGACAGTGCAAACAAGGCAAAGTCAGTGACCCTGCAAATTTGTACTGTAATGGAATTGCACTCCAGGACTGGAATACAGGAATAGTTGTGAGTTGTGATCGTTTTTTGCTTTTTGTGGTTTTAAGACATCCTACTTATGAACTGAGTGTCCAGACTACCAAACTAGTAAGGGAATCAACCAGAAACTATAGA
This sequence comes from Tylochromis polylepis, assembly GCA_015107715.1. Lineage (NCBI taxonomy): Eukaryota > Metazoa > Chordata > Actinopteri > Cichliformes > Cichlidae > Tylochromis > Tylochromis polylepis. The sequence continues at coordinate 15,879 of VVHJ01022240.1, forward strand.
AGTATGAAGCACATATCCTCCAATTCCCAAAGGAAGTGACGCTCTTGCTTTGATGTGAGGCATCCCGCAAACTTAGCAGTTCTGTTTTTAATACTTTTAGCTTATATTAATTAAAAGTACTTACAATGCAAGATCTTTAATGTGGTGTTTAAAAAATCCTCTTTTATTTGAGAAAATGATCTGAGCAGCCTTATTCATCTGTTCTAGGTTTAAGAGCAGGAAATCCAGTTTTTAGTTATGATTTCCGGTACTCCCTCCTTACCTGCCCCAAAACTGAGTACAGCAGGCCCAGCAAGCCCAGCACACACAGCCCCGTTCCACTCCTCATCTTCAGATCCTGCTGGATGTTTGGCTCTGTTCTGCTATGAGACACAGAAGAGACAAATATCACACACCACCAAACACTGTAAGCCTCAGTTAACCACAGTCAGGCTGAAATGACCTCCAAATGACCTCTGAACCCTGATAACTTTCACCAGATCAATCTAAAAATGCAACATTGGTGGACGAGAAATACATGCATGTGCACAATTTGCTCACTTCAAATTATTTGCTATAAAAATGTCTGCTTACAGTTTCTGAAGGTGTAGGCCTGCTGTCAATCCTGCTGAGCTCGTAGAGGAAAAATTCCACTCCTCTCCACACTGGGATGGACGGCTGAGTGAAGTTCTCCTGAAACTGTGGGCGGGAATCCTCAGAAAGACATTGACACACACATGGACACATGCACAAGGGACAAGAGGGCACAGTGGACAGGAAGGACACAAACACACACACACACATACAGAATAATGCTCAGAAAGCTCAGTCAGTAAAAGGAAAGTAAATGTTTGCTCATTTGTTTGCCCTCCTACCTATCGAGCAAATGCAGCAGTCAGTGTCTGAGAGATAAAGACAGAAAGAAAACTGATGATATAACTCCTCACATTAGGCTTAGAGACTGACATTGCAAACATTAACACACATTAAGCCACATAAAGTAGAACTGACTGGCACTGACTTTAGGGAGGTAGAAATTTTCTCATTGTAGGTGTTTAGGGACCACTTTGTGTGTGCTCAGTACTTTGTGAGTGTGTGTGTGTGTGTTGTGTGTGTTTTTGACTGGTACTTTGCCCCTGTCGACCTTTATCCTGAGCCGCACTGATTTCCCCACTGCTCATCTGTGAAACAGGCTGAGATGTGTGCAGATGTTGCACTCTGTATTCTACAGTCTGTGTTTTATTTCTCTTTGGGAGGTTTGCAGGGGCACAATAAGTTCACCAAGTGCATTAAGATCAGCTTACCTGACGACAGATGACAGCATCCGAGACTTCATGTCCTATCTCCGGTTGCTCATCTGCTCTGCTACACTGACTTTTGAACCATTCACGTAAGGATACCAAGTAACATATTATAGTGTTGCAGATTTTAAAGACTGCTAAAAACATGGAAATCAATTGATAGTCTAAAAGTGTACAGCAGATTTATAAGAGTGCAAACCTGCCCTCTTGTGGTTATGAGTTGAAATTACAGCTGCACTCGTCCTGGAGACAGAATATCAAAATACTTAGCAAATAGCCTGACCACATTGTATCTTAGCTTAGTAGCTACATGAAATCAGGGGGGAATACTACATAGACTGTACATAAAAGATGACACATGGTTGAGTACCATGGCCCCATTGGCTGTGGACTCTGTCTTCTCATTTTTGGTTGGTTTTGAAGCCAAAATGACCATACTTGGTTGAGAGAGTGTAGTGCTAAGTTAATAACTACCACTAGCAACCTCGGTTAGAAAGCTGCATCCATAAACTTTGCAAGAGACACACACGCCCGCTAATTAGTGCTAAGTTACAACAGCTACCAGAACCAAAACTGATGCTTCTTGGATGGCCTGTACCATCATGTGATGGGTTTAGTAGACTGGCCTAATTAGCATAAGGCCTACCAAATACTGATAGGTTACCCCCCTCCCCCCATGTTTGTCTGTCTGTCAACTAAAGCGACCACACCTTGACAAATGCATAACTTAAAACCTTAAGCAAACATAAACGGGTGAGTTACAAAGAAATTAACCAGATGTCCAGTTGTCATGCAAATAGAAAACTGGCTATACAGATCGACATTTTTTGCACCAGGCTGTAAACATGTTTATTTTTTGTTTGTTTGTTTGTTTTTTAAATTTGTTTTTTGTTTGTTTATTGTTTTGTTTTGTTTTCCTGTTCTTAAGTTGGACATTTTTAACATAGGCGTCTGTCAGGGCTGACTGGCTTTTGGGACTAGCCTCAAGTGGTCATTAGAGGAAATGCAGTTTTTGGCTTTTCATAAGTTATTACCTGGTCCACTGTCATAATCTGCTTCCTAAAGGTCACCCTGAAACACTTTATGAATTTAAATATCTGGTTTGTTTAATTGTAAAACTAACATTGAAACAAAGTTTTGTATGATTTTGTATTTCACATTTTAGGTACCAAACAAAGCAAATCTGTGCAAGCCTTGAGAGGAAAGTGAAAAATCTGCGTTTTTGACCTGAGAACCAGTATAAAGCCAACAAAATCTTTGCTTGTGGGGTTATGTTTTTCTCTTTTTTTAATTGTTAAAAAAAATGTGAAGAAGAATGAAAGGTAAAATAATTTTCAAAGTTTTTTTGTTTTGTTTTATTAGCCCACGTCAGCTACACAAGGCTGAAGTAAATTACAGTCAGAGGCCAGTGGCCTACTGTGATGCAGGATTTGTGTGTTTTTACAGGGTGGTTCATGTTTTGGAGTACATGGCCATGGTAAATTTGTTCCTAATTTGCTCAGGAGCACGATATGTTCAAGTGAAAAGATGAGCACATGTAAAACTACCACCTTCAAACCTATTTAGATTCAGGAAACATCCCAAGAGCATGAAAACAAGTCCACCTAAACCAAAGATAGCTGTTCCTTCTGGTATAACTGTATGTTTCCAACACTGCCAATGCCTTTAGAAAATGCATTGGAAAATGGCAGTTGCAGCTGTTTTCTTCAGTCAAATCTTGCAGTGAAAACTTATAAAAAATATACTGAGTATAATCAAGAAGTCAGGACAGTAGAGGAAGAGGAAAGAAGCCCAACATTCAGGATCTACCTGCAGGCTGCTGCTGGAAGAGAAATGAAACATGCACTTCAAGGTCAGGTACCTGTAGTGGTTGCAGCTGCATATATCTGTGGCAGTGTGAGCCTGCCTTTTCCCTCAGAGTTCAAAGGTTACAGTGACAAAGACTGTACAGAGCAATTTCGTCTCAAAGTACCATAACAGTGCTTAACAGTAGCATAACAGTAGCAAACGCATCTAAAAGGGAGGAACTCATCAGTTTGGGAAATACTTGCTCAGTTTGGTTCATCAGTAGAAAAAGAAACTTGTGTTTTTGAACTGTTGGTTTGACAAAACACTACTTTGGAAAATGTGTCTGTTTTCTGACTACGTAGTTTGTCCATTAACTGAAGGAATAATTGAAAGGTATATTGACAGCGAATGCCACAAATTATAATGAGTTAGAACATATAGCTTTGGTGTAAATGCTTTATTGAGGTCTAAGGCAAATAAAACAGCCAGCAGGCCAATATTTGTTAATTTACTGCCCTTTGTGTTTTCTAAGGAACCAAAAGCTTGGTTATTTCCTTTCTTGCTTGTTTTAGTGCCCCCTGCTGATTGTGAGATAGTATGACACATGGTGTCATTTGGGAATGACTTTTAAGGCAAAAGTAGAAATCTGTGGTAACAAGATGTAACATATCCATTTTTCAATTTTCTGATAAAGAAAAACATTTTAAAATAACTGCTGTCTTGTCTGCTTTTATACAGTTTTTAAAAAAAAAAGATGTACAGAGTAAATATTAAGTCTAAGGAGCTTGGAAAGAAAAACAAACGCTTTTCTTTCCAAGCTCCTTGGACTACGATGACCTGGATGACTGAGAACCTTCACAGACATACACAGTAAATATTAAAAAAATAATCAAATAAAATATTTAAAAATCATTTAAAGTAATAAATGAATCAGTTTTCGTGTGCAAAAAAAATCAAACTGCGTTTAATGAAGGAAAAATAACACGTTCAAGTAGCTGATAGCTGGGGAGGTTAGAATTAGTAGGAAGAACATTGACCCCCATAAAAGTGTTCAGATGTATTTTCTGGAGTCAGTCTGGTGAGGCAGTTCCAGCAGAAAATCCTCCTACAGCGAGTGCACATCATCCGGTTACACCCTCCATCCTTCTGCAACATAAAGCATAACACATGTATGCGCAAATTCAATCAGAAACTCTCTGAACTGCTATGTGATCTCAAGTTTGTGCGAATATGCCCAGGTGAGTGCAAACCTCTATTCTGCTGAAGCATTCAGGACAGCACTTGCTATTGTTGGCCATCCAGCTGTCGCTTAGGTTTTTTTCCACAATGGCCACCAGTAAATTGCGGCCATATCTGTTCTCCAGCAGGCGCTTCCTCTCCCTGCTGCCACTGACATAGTCTTCCCAGAGAGCCTTCATCCCCTCTAAGAAACACATACAGGACACCAGCATATGAACTTAGACTAAACACATCTGCATCAACACAAAGCAATCATCCAGTTACTTCCTGTACTCTCAAACCATTTTTTATTTACATTTACTGTGACTGGATGTTGTCATTTTAATCAATCTTTGAAACTTTTTTCTTGTGGCCACATAGCATATATCTGTGTACCTTGTGACTGTGGCAGGTCTATTATATATCTTTCAGTGTGTTTTTTCTTGGTCTCACAATTCCCCATTCCATGGTAGGTCTTTCTGCAGGTGATGCAGAAGGCAAAGCCGCACTCAGAGCAAAGCACTGCCTTGCTGGACTTCTCCAAAATCACAGCAGAGCCACAGGACGTCCGAGGACAGTACGTCACATCTGCGAGACAAAAAGAAGTGAAAAGAAATTAGATATTTATGAAAAAGAGCTAAAGATGTTCTTTCTGCCTGGTCTAACACAGAGAGGTAATACACAGATTCCAATCAGTGTATGAAAGCCTTTACTACACGCTCAGTTTAACAGCAACAGAGAGGAAACAGACCAGACATGCTGTCTAGAGTGTTCTGCAGCAGGAGACGGTCATAGCGGCTGAACAGCTTCTCCCCTACCAGACTCTGCACCTACAAACACAACAGAGACGAAAGAGCAGAGACACAAAGTGAGGCCGAGGTCAGCTGATCAAACTTCAAACAGTGAGGTTTCATTTGACTAGAAAGGCCAGTCATCAGTCTTCCTTGTCTCCTGCCTGTGAGTCACAAATGAATCTCAGTATGTTGTTGAAGGATGTGTGCATTCTAAAACCACATTCTTAGGACTGATGAGAGAGGACGCTTGTGGGAGGAGCCATTATAGAGGAAGCACAGGCGTATCCTTTGTGGAAGGGTTTTTACTTTCAGTGTATAAAAGATGTGTGGAGCACAGCTGAAATATACCAACCAAGGCATAAGAAGGGCTCTAACTGACATCACTACATTTGTAGCTCTTTTTAACAGCTTTTAAAATTTGTTGCAGTATTAGATAAAAGGACCAAACACTACAGTTGTTGAAACCATTCTGCAGGTTCAAGACTGCATATAGCCTGTACCTGTGCAGGTGTAGGGGCACCAGTGCAGTCTGCCTGAGGACAGGTGACACCCTGGACATTCCCCTCTGTGATCTGAACTGTACAGAACTCGCAGAGACAGGCCTGGCAGAAGATGTGGCCACACTGTGACAGCTTCATGCACTCGGATCCGAGCCGCCCCATAAAACAAACCCCGCAGTCAAAGACGGTGGTGGCAAACACTTTCTGTTTCTGGGCCGCATCATAGATCAAAATGTGGGACAGGAGAGTCTGTGATGGAGTTAAAAAGAGACCAGAGAGGGTTTGCTCTTCACTCTGAGGAGAATCTGTGGGGTGGACCGGCAGAGAAGCAGCTCCAAGTTCATTTGGATCTAACATGCCTGAGGAGGTTGAGGGAAGCAGCAATGAGAGAGAAGCATCTCTTTCATTTAAGAAATCTTCCCGGCCACTTTGATGATGCTTGGATTTCTCTGCAGATGAAGAGAGATCATCCTGGGCATCAACCTTAAACTCTGAGGCTCGGAGGGTTGTCACATCTGGAGTGTGTGCAGTTTGGTTTTGGAGCGCACGCTCTGGAGAAAGAGCTCTTTGATAATCTGAGGTTAGACCACTCTGGCTCTGGTGAGAGTTCAAATTATTTTGCTTGCAGGAATCTAAAGCTGAAGCTCCCTGAGAGTCTGTGCTGCTCTCGTCAGAAGGATTCTCCTGAACTTCTGAGGATGGTACAGAGAGCTCTGGCTTTGGCTCTGAGAGTTCAGCATCGTGTTGGTCCTGGTTATAATGCAGGGTGCTGCGTTCATCAGGAGGAAGATCCAGTTTACTGTGGATGTTCAGGAACCTCAGAGCGTCTTCTCTGAGAAACTGTACCCAGGAGAAGAGCACCACAGCTCCCCCTGTGGCCTCATAGAGATCAGCGAGATGAACACGCAGTGCAGCCAACTGTGGAGGGAGAGGGAAAATATATTGTTGTCATCTTTACTGAGTCTCTGCAATGTCCTGTGAACCTCTCACACACTGGCAGGCTGAACATGTGACCAACAATGATTTGACTGCTGATTACCTGCGTGTGAGTGAGCCAGCTGCAGGTGAGGCTGAAGGAGGGAGGGGAGGAGGACGGGTAGTCCTCAGGAAGTCCAAAGGTCAGAAGCAGCGGTGGAAGGAAAGAAATATCGTAGTGACGCAGACTTTCACCTTAGAAAGAAAAATAAGAGATGATCAGATGAAGAATATTCTCCCACACTCCAAACTATTCTCCTTCTGTAATATTTGTTTACTTGCTTGTTTTTAAATAATTTGGGTGTATTTAACAGGAAAAAAATATTATATATTCTGTCACATGAATTCGAATAACAGCAAAAGCTATAAATGATGCCAGTATGCTGTTCAAAGATATATCTAATCTAGATATATTTAATTCTTACCGTCCATTTAATGCCAACAAAAACATACTCATTATATTGTTATTGGCTAGCTTAATGTGGAAGAAGTGTTTAACTCATTTTACATCATAGGCTACATAAAACCATTTTTTATCTTAAGTAGATGATTAGGGCTGTACCAGTAAAGCTAGTGCCTAATATTCTTCCAAGCCAACATTTTCCAAAACCATCCAGATTGGACCTTGTTTGACAACCCCGGCATCTATGATTTACCCTCTCTGAGAGCCACACTGAAGCCGGCAGGAAGCTCGACATATACTCGGATTTCTCCGGCAGACTTCGACTCATCCCGAACAAACTCGTCCGCATCAAAGATACTGTGGAGAGCGAGCAGCTCGTCTTCCTGCTCCTCCAAGTCCGCAGTCATTCCCCCACTTCCTCCTCGCTCTGGTTTTGTGAGAAGCCTTCCTTTTGTGAATACGTTTTCCTGTTTCTTGCTGAGGCTGAGATGACTCTGGGTTACACCAGCCTGTTCCTGGTACTTGTTTGTCCGTCCCTCTGACTCATCTGTGTATGATGTAAGGAACAAAGTACAGGTAGCAACCTCAGTCTACTGTAGACCTGCTGCTAATGCAAACCGGTCAGACAGGCCACTCAGCATGTTTTATTTTAGTATTAATAGTCCATTGTGCACTTTTATTTGCACTCGAAGTCTCCTCTCTCCGAGTGACTTCTCCTTTACTACAATTTACTGGAAAATGTTCACTCAGCCACACTGGAACGCATTACTGAAGAATACTCACTGCTGCTCTGTGAACGTTTCTCCTTTAAGTTAGTCACAAAGCTTCATACAGACATGAAGAATTACTGTATTACTGTAGGGTCTTTACCTTACAATATAAAGCGCTTTGAGGCAAAAGTTGTTGTGATTTGGTGCTATATTCATCTGGAACACTACATCCAGATGAACAGAATCAACTTTTTGAATGAAGAGGTATTTTTATTCAGTATTTCACATTAGGGGGGGAAACAGTTTTTCTAAGTCTGGAGAGAGAAAGCACAATTACAAATTCTCAATTTTTTGATGAATGCCACAAAATGCAGTGAAAGCTCTGAAAAGGACAAGATACTAATTTTAATATGTTACATTTCTCATTCAACAGTCAGCCGAGGAATATCATAGAAATTGGAACAAATAATAACACACTCAGAATTTTGATCAATGACTGGTTTCCGTTTTATTCACTCATTATTTCTATGGCAATAGGACAATTAAAACAAGCCCTTCAGATTCATAACAGTGTTATGATTCACGGACATGGAGCAACTGCAGTGAAAGCAGAACTTTAACACTGGTTTCCTGAGAACAGGTTTACATGTAAAGAAAGAGAAGTTGCTGAAAGTTGTGTTTAGATTAGGTAACAGAGAGCAGAAAAAAAGGAACTAGAGCAGCACCTTACTGTAGATAAATGTGAGTGTTTGTCTACCTGTGGTCTCCTGTTTCCTCTGGCAGGCTTTACTGCTGGGAGGGACATACATATGATTTAAAGCCATATTCAATAATGAAAACAAGTGTTAGCAATATGTCCTTAGTCCTTAATAGTAACATACAGTACTGTGCTAAAGTCTTGCACCACTCCTCATTTCCAGCCCTGTAGATGTTGATTCATCTACAGCTCACTGTAGCCTTAGCAGAAATGGTCTCAGTGACTGTCACAAAGCTATTATCAAGGAAGGGAAGCAGGGAGAAAAGTCTGGGAAAAGCCAAATTACACAAGATATACTGAAAATCAGCGGTAACAGGTCTGATGGAGTAATGACTCTGAAAATGACATTTTTGGTTTGAATCGGTATGTACGGAGGCGGTCAGGAGAGAGGTACAACAGTGAGTGTCTAAAGCCATCTGTAGAACAGGGTAGAGGCTCTGTCATGGTCTGGGGCTGCTTCTCAGCCAGTGGCGTTGGAGATCTTGTCAAAACCGATGGAGTTATGAATGCAGAAAAGCACAGTCACGATTTTGATCCACCATACAGTTCCATATGTATTAAGTCTAAGTGGCTGTGTATGTAGGATCAGTGAAACAGGACTTCCCTATGAGTGTGTTCATGTCACCTGACATTACCCGTCCTGACACTGATCTTCTAACAAGCCTGATGCAAAGACCTGCTAATGCTGTTTACCCAGCATAGCCAGGATTTTAGAAAATCTCTTTTTGTTTTTGTTTTGTGGACAGTAACTGGCTATTGTGATTGTTTTAGCTCCATCCACAATCTACAAATAAGGCAAAATGAACTCTTAAGACTTGAACCACTTCATCCATTTATTAGTCAGCTGTTCAAGGAAAACGTAAATACTCAATGTTAAAAATAGTCTTCAAAAGTCATTGAAGTGTTTATGGACAGAGGTGAAAAAATCAAAATGGCATAGCAGGGACTCAGTGCTTACATACATATATACATCAGTTATGTGCTACTTTGCACCACATTTCTGTTTCTTAAGGTTTCTTAGAACTTGTAACAATATCATATTTTCTTAAGACAAACACAAACAGACGGGTTAGATCATCTTTACAAAAAATTCTCCTAGTAGGATGAGATCAGTTAGTTTTAATACTATCCAAATGTTCAAATCACAGTGTGATTCACCATGTTCTGAGCTCTTCATGTGGAAAATCTTTGTCTCGTACTTGCACTATAAACATGGGCTTGGTGTGAAAAGCTATTTAAATGACTGTAAGGAAATTCCCTTCAGAATTCCATTGAGGAAGTTGAGCTAAGTGTACTGTGCTGAGAGATAAGGGATGCAGAGAAACAAGGGGGGTGGGGGTCTAGAGAGATATTAGGTGGAGGCCGAACTTCTCAAGGTTTGCTCTCGACCTCTACTGTGAAGCTTTCCATGGGTCCTTTGCTCAGGGCCTTGATGTCATCCAGGAGAATGGTGGGGGTCAAAATGTGGGAAGACCCTGAATAGGATAAGGATAAATAAATTACATTAAAAAAACAAAAGAAAAGTCCTGTCATAATTCTGCCCTGCTCCAGTAGGGGGTGTAAAACAGCAGGAAATAACAACATATAATAAGTGTAACCTTAAAATTCAGTGGGACCTTCCCGATAATCATTACAATCATAGCTATCTTTAGTTCATCTGCTACAAGCTAACATTTCCCAGCATTTGGACTTTCTGCACGCCTGTCTGGTACGAAGCATTGTCCAGCTGTTTCCTTGCATTGAAGCTTACCAATGATGACCTCACAGGATTTCATTGCCTTGGTGACCTCATAGGCACAGCGCATCTCAGAGAAGCTGATCCCTCCTATAACAAAGATGATGAGACGTGAGCCAGTCCGGCGGTCATCCTGAGTGTTGACTCTGTGCTTCTGCCGTGCGCTGTGGAGAAGAGGGAGGGGCATCGGAAACATTAACTGACAGAGAGCTTTAAGGAAGAATAAGCAGACGCTGCTTCTTACTGTTGAAACAGGAAAATCAACCTCATTGACCTCAATCAACCCTCTAAGAAACAGAAAGTGAGTGTGGAGAGATAAATCACAATGACTGACTGTATTAGCACAACTAAGTAACACAACACTGTTACGCTCTACATTTATCTGCTTAATAAAAAGACAGTTTGTGTATTAAAACCTGTACTTAGGGTTGTTAAACCGTATATTCTTCAGTTAGAAAAAAACCAAAACAGTGGCCCAGTTCTAGCCTGGTCACTCACAAAAACCCACCTGACAGCCCCGGAGCCATTCCAGGCAGCAGGACACTCGGACTGGTGCGGCCACTCTTTGGTGTCCAGTTTGTTCTCCACGACATCCTGGAAGTAACGCATGTTTTAATTTATCTGAAGAGATTATGTGACATGGAAAGAAAATCTATTTTGCAAGCCAGTAACAATTTTAAAGTACAGTAACCTTCACACACTGAGGTGTCCTACCTACATTTAATCTATATGCACACGGTCCAGTGGTCATCTTCTAAATGTTACGCAACGTTTAGCAAAATATTCAGCAAGTAGCTCTTTGACCATCATGCACATACTTCAGAACTCAGTTTTCTTTATATTTGAAGCACAAGTTTTAGTCTGTCTGTAAAATGACACCTTTCGTGGGTGATGTCACAACTTAAAGCAGAAGTCATGCCATTAACAGAAGAACACATGATGAGTAATTTTGGTGCCAAGGGAAGGTGTGATCATGACATAACTACATGCATCATGTAGTTAGTGGATGTCAAAACACAAGCTACTGTTTGAGAAACAATCTGTTCCTCAATCTCAAAGACTCACTGTTTTTTGTGTCATACACCTTTATCCTGGTAAATACTTGAGACTAGCAGACGAGCTTTAACTTATCTGCAGCAGATATTCAGCTCCCACACATCAATCAATCTGTTTTCTTCTGCAAGAGGAAACATTTTGACCGCATTTGACAGGAAACCAGGTGCTCAGGTGAAGACCACTGATCTTTTTTTTTTTTTTTCCCACATAATAACAGGAAATACTAGTGAAGATAAGAAGAAACAAGAACTCATGTTACAGATCCTTGTACTTGGAGTTAGCTTCTAATCTAATCTAAACTGTTATTTTCACAGTAACCTGTAAGATGATTACTAAAAAGCTCATCTCAGTTTTGTTTGTCATTAAGAGCCTCCTCTTCATTGGATACACTCCATGTGATTAATAACATTTACAGATTTACAGAACTGAGATTGGGTGAAGTGAAGAGTTTGGGAGAAAACTGCCAACGTGGGTATTTCCACCTCTCAGTTCCACACCCATTTCAGAGAAACAGCTTCGGCAGCAGAGTTTTAAGAGCAAATATGTATTTTCCTTTCATGATTCGTGGTCGATAGGTTGCATGGCTTACCAAGGTGAAAACAAACAGCTACCAACAAACTTGTACACAAAGCACAATGAAAAGGTAAATTTAAAAAACAAAACAAAACAAACAAACAAAAAAAACAGCACAAACTTAACCCTGGCAGCACATCAAATTTCTGTTTTAGGACAATAAAAACATCAGTTCTGAGGGACTGAGACAGAAACAGAAGGACCGTCCTCTGAAGAAAAACAACAAGGCAACACACAACTAGTGCCTTGTTGTGCTTTACACTTGCTAGGATGCAGAAAACAGTACAGAACACCATAAACTCGTGTGACACAGCTTATCGGATGAGCCGAATCTGATAACCTCCTTTTGTTCTGCTTCCATAGTTCTGCTCATGAATGCCCGTCAGATGAGGACTGGGGTAGCACAATGAAACAGATAAAGTTACACGTTCAGTTTGGCAAGATGCAAGCATCAACTGCGCTAATGACCGCTCAAGGCTGGGTGCACAAGAGATTCAGTTCACACAGACTCCCCATGTTAAAATGCCCCAAATCAGCAATGAAACGATCGATGTTTACAGCCTGACATGAAAACTGCTTTTGGCAATGGATAATTTCATCCTTTATAACAACTGTGCGCCAGGGTAACTTTTCATTTATAACTCACACATTTGTACTTGCTGAAGCTCACAGCTTTGATTGACAGGTGTTGAAAAACTTTATTCCAGCCACTGAACTGTAACCTCTTAACCCCATTTGTGTGTTGGTGCCTTGTAGAGCAGTTTTACTTGCATTGTCTAAAGCAGTGTTTCCCAACCACTGTGCTGTGAGAAATGATCAGGTGTGAGGTGGAAGATTATCTGGTTTCACCTCATTGGTACTTTAAGTGACCGGCCTGAGTAACGGGCAGAACAATTACATTCCCTTCCACTAGAGGGCAGTACAACTACCTGCTCTGATTAACTGGGTTGCCAACTGCCAGTAAAACAGAAGAAGACGAAGAAATTACATAACAGTCATGCTGCGAGTGAGACAACGCAGCGCATAATAGCAATAGATAAAAGTTTGAGAAAAAAAAAGTAGTCAATCAGACCTGGGTCCTGGAGAAAACTCCGCCCCAGATGAAGGCCCTAGCATGAGTAGTGGTCAGAAGAAAGCAAAAAAGGTATACTGGGGACAAACCGAGCCAATTCCACTAATTATCAATATGCTTTTTGTAACATTTTTGTTTGGTGCTGTGTCGTGTGATTTTCTAATGTAAAATATGTGCCGTGGCTCCAAAAGGTTGGGAAACACTGGTCTAAGTCATCACAGGTGATGACCCTAACCCTCCCAGAACATGTATTTATTTCTATCTTTCCCTCTTTCTCTTTTTTTAGAAAACTGTTCTCCAAATTTGTGTGCCTTCCAGTTGCCAACAGTTGTTTTCCAACTTCCGAAAAAGAAATCAGTTTTTTCTCATCTGCAAAACACAGGGTTAGGATTGAGCGTTAGAGTTGATGTCATCATCACAGACGATGGCTTAGACCTCAGAGGGTTGAATGTTCTGCAGGTAATCCTCAGACATCTTGTAGATTTCATTTCTAGTATGCAGATGAAGGACAAACACTAAAAAAATGTAGCTTTGGTCATAAACTTTTGGTTCATCATTTTGTGATATGAGATCAAATGGTAAGCTGTTATTACTTGGTGTGAGAAATGTCAGAAAAAAAATCCTATTATGTGCTCAGCGAAAATAAGGTCACAACCCTTAGAATAAAAGGCTAAGGACCTTATCAGTGTCCAGATGTAATGAGATATTAGGATATCCCAGGCTATTTAAATATGCTGGAGTAATGTCACATGTCATTAACTTCTTAACATCCACCAGGTCATTAGGGAACCAACCAAGAGTAGGAGTATGGTTAGGGTTGGGTTTTGTCTTAGCATGCTGAATAAGCACATTTTATGGACAATTCAATAAAAAGGCATGGACATTAACTTAACCCAAATCCCATCCCTAATTCTCTATAGGACTCTGGTGGGTATTAAGAGTTTATATATAGTGCCTGAAAAGATATCTAAAGCATTAAAAAGGGGGACAATCCACTGCACCTGTGTGAAGCTAGTCAGTGACTTTTAAAATGCTGATCTGCTACATCACAGTATCAGGGATATCCTGGAGTCAGGATTTTGTAGAGTTGACACAAACTAAATTACCTAATGCCGCAGCATTGACTCGACAGACCGCAAAATGCTTTTGTGTGCTGTATATTCATGCTTATTGCAGTCTGCTCTGTTGTTCTATTCAAGCAGATTTTTTTTAAACCACTGTGTGTCATTATTAATGGAGCTGACTTCCAAACAGCAATAATAGCAGCAAATAATGCTGGGATTCTTCTGAAAGACAGTTTGACTGTGTTACTCAGAGGTTTCATTACACTTTATATGCAATTTTAAAGACAAGTACAATGTATTTTACCTGTTAGCTTACATACTGATGATACTGTATAGCAACATACTCCAAGTTGCAACTGTCAGCCCACATACCACACGTGGATGTCCTGACTTCAAATGGAACAGCAAACCTGAGGCCATTCTCTGTGCTTCTCATAAGCATTTACACTGCTGTGGAAAATTATTTGCTTCTTTTCTAATTGCTTGTTCTTTTATATATATATATATATATATATATATATCGGTCACATATGTAAGTGTGATAAATATGCAAAATAATTGGAGATTAAGAAAGGGGCAAAAACCTTTTCACAGCACTGTAATTCAAGCATCTGTTTGGAATGCCCGGGGAAAAGTCTTTCAGGCCTCTGACTACTTTTTAGGATAGCTTGAAACTGAACTAATTATGTTGGATTTTGAGTTAATACAGTTTCTTTTACTGAAAGTGAAACTGATACAAATAAGATACTAATATACTAATAAGACACAAACTCTGTTTTTATTTTTTCTGCCAAATGAAATTTTAACAGTCGATATCGGGATTTAAGGCTTCACTTTAATTTGGACTGCGCGTCTCATATTTTTTGTAGTACTTTTTCTGCATTGTCCTCCATGTTGAATTTGAATTTGAAATATTCTTATAGTCAGACTTTCCCCCCATTTTAATAGTGCTTTTGGTGGCTTTTTCAACGTTACTGGGCGTTTGGTGCTTTGTGTGCACGGTGCTGATGACCTGTGGACCTTGCCTGAAGAATGCCAGAGGATCAGCAAGTGAAGGACTCGCTGTCTGCCTCTACTCATTTTTGAAGTTGACCTGCCAGCTGGCAACTGTAGTCGTAGTTTTTGCTCTGGAAATCTGCCTCGAGCCGGAGAAACTGCAGCACATGGAGGGCTGGTTCATGTACCACTGCACCGATCTCACACAGGCCACAGAGCAGAACAAGGACTACTGTCACCAGCTACAACTGACACATAATGGCAGCAATAGTGCAATATTTCCCACAGAATGTAAATCTGTGGGAAGCACTGCACTGTTGCTAATGAAAATTAAAAGCATAGCATTCTTGTAGTTGCACATTTGGCCTTCATCAGTATATAATATGATTTGCTTGTTGCCCATCACTGCTTTGTAGGGGTTAGTAACAACTGGTCACCAGAGGACAGCAAATTATAGTTTAATGGGTACCCATATACCAGTGTATCTCTCTGGATGTTCTCTCTGGGGTTCCTTATATTGATAATATTGAGATTAAAGTAGGAGGAGTGTCAAACTACTTTCATTTGTTCTATGGCTGATTCAACCTCCTATTTTGTTGCTCTATTCCCTCTGTTCATGGGGCTTATTTAGCACATATATAGCGTTTCAGCACAGCCAAAAGAAGCTGCAGACTGGCCATCATGGACGCATTCACGAACATAACAAAACCTGTTCAACTGGCGGCACAAAAGCCTAACCTGGTTCAGTGACTTCTAATTTCTCATGTGTTTCTTTCTACTTCATTTCTCCACATTAATTCATTCATTTCCTCTCCGAGAAGAGGGAGTGTTTGTTGTGTGATTCAGCTGCAGAGGTTACAGCGTGTTCACGCTGGACTGCAACCTGCTGTATCTGTTTAACTGGAAAAAATGACAGCATGTGTTACATCACACTCTGACAAGATATTGCTGCCAAAACCCCCACTGGCATCGACAGCCCTAAATGATCTCCTCAGAATTAAACATAATTTTACTTTGAATTTGGATGTCCTCACTCAGTCAGGGGTAAACCTGACGCAACTGCTGGCACAGCTTCAGAGCAAAGACGCTGCTTTTATTAAAATGTAATGCATGGTTACGATGAAAAGCCTTCACAAGGTAAAGGTTCATAAATGTTTAATGAAAGAATTTTACTGCACATTATACACAAGAATAATGTAATAAAATAATAATAATGATAATAGGCAACCAGATCACAGATCACACCTTAAGTTAGATTGACTGGGAGATATTATTAGGGTTTTAATAAAAAGCTGAAGAAAGACACACGCATGCACACGCACGCATCAGCTAAAAAAAAAGTCGACAGGCCAGGCAGAGGAAGCTTGGGGACAGGAAAGACAGTGGTGGAGATGACAGATCCTGACAGGTGAAATATGAGTTCCACTGATGCAGTGAGCAGGGGAATAAGCCACCGGGGGTTCTCTGGCACACATCTAAACTCTGCCTTACAAATCCCATTCTTTCTTTCGCTCAGAGCTCTCATACGCTGCTGCAAAGTCTCAAATATAGAGGAACATTGAGTCATTCTTCTTTCATAAATAGATCATCACATACCTACAGACATCACCTGCTCTCAAGTGGAGGGGAGGATTGGTTCTTGATAAGGTCACGCAGTAGTCAGAGAAACAAGCGCCTGGGACAAAAATGGAACTTACTAACCCCCTCCAAGCCCATACAAGCTAGAACAAATGTAAAATAAATAAAACCTTGAAGAATATCTCAAATGAACATGTAATGTTTTTGAACATTATATATATTTACATGAGCAGTTTTGCATATATTATCATGGAAGGATAGTTTAAAGTTTTGCCCTAGCAGAGAATTGCTTTCACAGTGCTGTAAGTTGAAGCAGAAGGCTAAACTTAACTTTGTACAGTTAAAAATCACAGCTGGTGGTCATAGCCAACCTGGTCATGAAACCGCTTGTGAATTGTCCAATTATTTTGGATCGTCTGATAACAGGGAACCATGTACAAAAATAATAAACCCATTGAATTAAAGCTGAAAGTCTGCACTTCAGTCACATCTTGGCTGTATGATTTAAAATCCACTGTGATTGTGTGCAAAATGACAAAACTGTATCATTATCCAAAAATTTATAGACCTAACTGTTTAATATGGGTCCTCTTTAACAATTTTCTTTCTTCTAGTAATTATAACATAACCCTTAACAACCAAATCACTTTCCTACTTACATTATGGTGCTAATATGATTGCTCACTGTTCACTGAAAAGTCATCTTTTTTATTTTCATCTCACTGAAAATAATGTTTTAAAATAATGACCTGCCAAATTTATGTATTATAACAGAATGATCATGAGGTGGTTGAGATAAATATTAAGTGTACAAGGCTGTACAAGGATCATTACATTTAGGCAACAAGTGCCTAAACCTAAGACTAAGGTCAGGGAAAGGCAATAGTTTTGGTTAAATATAATTAAAAGTGCAATAAAATCACATCAGCCTTATTCTGTTAAAAATTCAACCCTGTTACATTAGACTCCAAGCTTTGCTGAACGTTAACTCTAACCAAGTCCTGCCTCTCTACAGCATTACTGGGGCACCACTAAATACTGACTGTCAGTTCAATTTGCTATTTAGTATACATAGTGTTAATGTGTAGCCAAATATTTGGTGAACACTACAAGGTGTCGTCATAAAGGTTTGTTTATTGAAGCATTAAAATCAAAAACCTTACCAGATTAAATCCCCAGTTCAAGGTCATCTTCTCAGACTTACAGCACAGCTGCTACTTTTAGTTTAAACTGACCAAAATTAGGGAGGCAGCATGTCATGTGGGGATTGTGACAAGGAGCAAGCTCATCCATTTTTTCTTTTTTTTTTTTATAGATAATAAGGATTAAAGTTCTGCACCATGAATTTTTCCCTCAGACTACTGTCACTGTGGAGTACATTGGCAGTGTGCTATGGTGTACCAGCACAGTTCATTAAAACAAGTAATTCCTTGGACCACCTGACAGATTTGGCTCTCTGCAATTTAGTCCACTTCCCCAAAATGAAAATAAAGTAGAACAATCACTGGAAGAGATCCAGCACAAATTGCTGAAGCACAAGTACAAAACTGGATTTATGGGCATATTGCAAAAACGTTTTGCGCATAGTTTGTAATTTTATGAGTTGTTTGTTTACGTTTTATAGGTTTCAGCAAGTCGTTAGGCCCGTTCCAAGATTCCAAGACTACACGGGTAAAATGTAGTACCACTGAAGCAAGTTAGCAGTTTCCCTCCCCTTTGAGGCATCTTCATATAACACAGACCAATGCCTGACAGATCACATGGGGTCACAGTTGACTAGTGAGTTTGATTTTATCCTTCTCCCTCCCTGTCTGTCTTTTCTTATTTGTCGTTCCCTCTCTAAATAATGCAGACCTTCTGATTTACATTCTGGACAGCCAAATGGGTAAATGGGTAGATATGGTAAGCGGGCATAAAAGGCTGGACACACTCTAGTGCGTGATTGGTTGAGGGCTTGATTGAAATTGCTTGGTGCATCGCTGGAGCACACGAGGAAATTACTCACACACATTGTAATTATGGCACAGTATGGGTTGGCAGCCAAAAGAACTCGGAGTTGAGTGAGAAAACAGTACACTTTACACAGTTTTAGTACTACATGCTCACAAATGAATGAAGCGTGGAGGTCTGCAGCTGTTGATGGAGTTATGGCCTTTCCGTTTGCAATTTCCCACTCATTCATCTTGCAGTGATAATATCAGTCCATGTCATTTGCAAGATATGAATACATTGTTAAAGAGGAAAAGATAGAGTAGCTAAATAATGTCAGCAATTTTGAGACAGAACTTGCAGTTAGAAATACCAGGACGTCAAACACAATAAGCCTAAGTGTACTACTGCTGTTTCTTCAGACATATGGACACATTTTGCATTTGAAGAAAATAAGATGCTTTGCACACCATGTGGAGCAACTCACACTGACAAAAACACCGCAAACAGTTAAACTTTATATATTAGTCAATGGAATCAACTTCTGCTACAATCCTAATCATATTTAGACTAAAACTAAAAGACTTTAGATACCTAAATTATGACTAAAACTGAATGACATCTTAGTCAAAGGACTATAGCTAAAACTAAATCAAAATTTGCCATGATAATGAATACAGTTTCAAAGCTGCTTGATGCCCTGGAAACATTTTTGATGAAAATGCCGAGACAGAATAAAACTAGAAAATTTACACTTTTTTGCCAAATTTTTATTAGCTAGTGCTGTATTTCTATGAAAGTAATTTGGTATCTGTGCCATGTTTGAATTTCAGGACATGTTCAACAGTGACAGAAAAGGATGTCACCAGGATGAGGATGGATTTTTTTTTAATCCTGTCATGCAGACTCTCCATTCTGAGTCAAGCACGTCTGCTATCTGGCAGACAGGCTCTCTGAGTCCAAAATAATACTGCCAGCCCAAACATGCAGCTCTGAGTCAAGGATCCCCTGGCAGTACGCTGTCTTCACATCTCAATGCCCAAAGGCTGAGAATCTCAGGGTCATCACAGGCATCACTATTTGATGCTGGCAGCTACTACCGAAGGAACTATGACTCCATTGTGCTACAAGGTTATGTGACAGGGAACGGCCTTGTCCTGTGTTCAAGATGACTCTAATCTCATGCTGCCTTTTGTCTCTGCTTATTCATCTAGAGTTTGTTTCTCAGGGTCTCTAAAAGAGAAAAAAATGAGTTTCTGAGCTGCACAGACTTTCTGTATATTTCTTTTCACTACAGTTCATCAGTACGTGTCAACCATCAACATCTACCTGGAATATTATAGGGAATTAAAATCTATGAAGTACAAAGAACGGAGGGCTTTTGCCATCAGTGCTTCCTGGCAGTTAAAGAGACAATACTGCATCTCCTATCCCTGCTAGTGCTGATACTTCTGCTAATATAGTGCCTCATGGCAGTTACTTTAACCAAAAATCCCATAACAACTTGTAGGTTCTTTTTCATTTCAGTCATAAAATTCTAATGTGAAATCTCTGCACACCTGAATGAGCAACAGGGGTGCTGAAAAAATGCTTCATAAAAACAATTAAATAGAGCTCCTACACGCTCTCACTTGCTGCTTGTTCATTTACTTACACAAATCAGAAATACCAGCTCTTTATGTATTTTAATTTCCAATGTGCAACACATGTTAGTGAATGAAATAAATATAACTAAAATTGTTATTCATAGGTTTACACACTCACAATCATATAGTGGCTTACACACTTAAGATTGAAATCGCAAAATGACACAGATATAATCAGGGTGTAATATCTTGTAACAATGGTATTGAATAAATGCTATCTTTAAAAAAAAAACAACTGCATTACCATGCAACTCCAAATGATCTGATCTGAGAGCAGGATCTGTGGAATGTGGTCTGCAATCTTTTGATGCAGATTCGTTTTTGATTTAGAGTTATTATCTTTTTTTAATTGTATTTTTTTATATGAAGTTTTGAACCTTTACAGATGTTGTAAAAAACTAGTGTTGTCCCATTAATGATCCCATTAATAATACAGGCTCAATCCTGGAACACTTGCATGCAAGGTGGTCATTTGTCAGACTGTTCTCATTAGACCTCTGATTGGACGTTGGAATGATTGAGCCATTCCTTATACGTGTGTGTAGATGACAGTGCAGGAATGTTGTCCATGTACATGATGAAGGTCAAATGTTTAAAATGAATGAATATACCAGTGGTAAGTGAAACAGTCTGCACAAGTTCTATTTAATGTTCTTTTGTTTTATGAAGCCATGAATTTCTGCTCTATTGGCTTTCTGTTTTTGTTCACATTAAGTTTTTTTTCACCAGAAGTAAGTAAGTAAGTTGGATTTCAAATGGCATTTACAATATGCTCTTTTGTTGTATGGAATAAGGAATGATATGGATCGATCAAATATTAGCCTTCTCGATTCATTACCTGCCTCATCTCTGGGTCTGTGCTGTTACCATCTGCACCGCATCTGCAGACTCTCAGCCACAAAGGGCTTTCAGTCCAACGGGGTGATTTATTAGGAAATACATGCTAGATCAGCTCCCGGGAGCACTACATGGACCTGTACTGCTGGCTGTGGATTCTGTTTGCAAATCTCATTCATCATCCCACCCACCACCCTCTTCTACTCAAACAGAGGGAGGGAAATTAACATTGGCCAGCAATTATGAACCAGCACTGAAAATCCAATCAAGCCTCTGACACTCATCTCGTGGCATGGCAGAGCTGCCTGATGGCACCTTTTTAGATTCAGTCTTTGTTGACGGTATTCATTAGGAGCTGCTGAAATGGCATTTAGGAATGCACCGAACACTGCTCAGAAGTGTACATTAAATGCCTATAAAGTCAACTGAAAGTTAATATGCTTAAATGTACCTACATGTAGTACATGTACATGTTGTACATGTACTACAAGTTTGGTGTTTTACACTACAGACTTTAGGCTAGGCATAAGTGCCTCTATTGGGGCTTGCATGACAGATGAAAAACAGTATTATTAGCGCATTTATGCCCCATAATGCAAAGGCTTTACAAGCCTCCTCCATCATCCATTGCACATTTTTATAGCCTTTTGACAGAACGGCATACTTCAGTTCATTTCTTCTCAATTCAAACTCCTTAAGGTTTTAAAACAGCCACCAACAGAGTTGTTGGCTTGGTATGGAACATTTTTGGAGTTACAGACCGTGATGTTTTCATCTGCACAGGTGCTGTGATCAATGGAAACCCATCTCAGTGCTATTTTTCAGGGGTTCTCTGTGCTGGTGTGAAATGGTCAAGTCCCTGTGAAATTGGGAGCAGGTAATCAAGTGCTGATCAGCCAGTCTGTCGGCTCTGAGATGATATACTGTGGACCCTGCTGGATGACTGTGCTCTGTCTTGTACAGCCAGCCACGGGTTAAACCTACAGCTAGCCTCCTGTTATTAGCCTGGAGTCCAGAGTCTAAACTTGCATTTTGATGAGGATAGAAAGGGAAAGCACAAAAAATATGTCATAATGAAAATTAAATGGTATCATCCAGAGTCAACAATAGATTTTACACCCAACATTTTTGTCTCTTTATTGATCGACATGAACTAAAGCTGTCCTATTATCTAATATATATATGTATAAAACAACCATAGACACACCTGTGAGTCAAGGTTCAGGGCACAATAGAATATTTTTATGTAGAAACTAATGTCAGAGAACTTTAAATGTAATCGTGAAAGGCAACTCTCTGGACCACAGTGAATGGTGTTCTGTGAAGCTGCAGGCCAAGAACTTTGTTTGGTAAACATTGTGATTCGTTACATTTTTAACCTGTTGTTTAAAAGATACGTTTCTGTGAGTATTACGGATGTCACCATGATCCCTTTCACTGCATCTACCAGTTTAATTTCAGGCATGAAGTGATCGGCAGCAGAGAATTTATAGTAGCAGCCCCTTGATCACACTCACCCTCAACCATTAAAATATCCTGTTCTAATACATACATGGATGTTTTTTCCTCCTGTTGTTTAATTAGCCCTGTAACAGACTGGCAAACTGACCAGGGCGTATCCCACTTCTCGCCCTAAGGTAGCTGGGATAGGCTCCACGCCCCTGTATAAGTGGAAGAGAATGGATGATCTAATTTCTAAAGTCCAATTATTCTTCATAATGAACTGTCATAAATCCTTAAAGTATAACTTGTAGATTACAGTTTTTTGTTCGGCCATATATGTGTAATGTGAAAAGCTTATGCATGATTTCATGCTTTTCAAGACATAAAGTCTAAAGTTCAAAACACTTTTTCCCTCCGACACATACCTTAGTACATCATATAAACATCTTAATTCAAGTTCATTAATTCATTGCTGAGCGTGTTCTCAGTGCTGCTGTTTAATTCTAAATTGACGGCTGCCCATTAGAGCTCTGAAACTTTAAACTGGATGCATTTAAACATCAAAAGTTACAGTCCCACAGCCAAATAAAGGAGATGTGGAACATTTATTCTCTCTGTGTGTTCTGTGTTTTTGTAGCAGCGATTTCGGCAATGTAATAGAGACTTAGCAGCAGATTAGAATCAAGAATAAAAACATAGATTTTCTGCAGCCAAATGAATACATGCAATTTCCTGTGACAATGTGAGGAGTATGGCTTAATAAGCTGCACATATGAAGTGTATTCCCCCAGTAGATGATTTATTTTGCACTTAAACATGCCATAAATAAAAGACTCAATGAACATGTGGCACTTCCACCAGATTTTAAACCAAGACGTGGAACATAACCCGCTCCCCACAGTTTTAGCTTTAGTTATGTCACCAAGTACAGTGTAGGTGTCTAGTTTTAGGGTCATATGTTAATGCTTTTGGAGCAATATAAGGGTTGGAAAATTGTTTGCAGCCAACAAGAGGAGAAAAAAAAGTCTCCTTCTGAGCATATACTGAAGGTTGGACACAAACAGCATGGTTTGTGTGGTTTGTATATTTGTATTCTGCTCCATTTGTTTTGTGCAAAAATCTTCATATTGGCTAGAATAAATAAGTAGGTCTCCACACAGGGGGAAAAGAACAAAGCATGATTTTATGCATCTGACAGTTGTGGTGTTATGTGAGTTATTGTAAAAGCTGTCCTATTTGTTTAGATTTCCTTCTGTTTATCATAATCAAAATATGAGTGTGAGAAACCTGACAGACATGTGCATCAGGATGTTTTATTAGAGGACGGGTCAAACAAAGAGACGCATAAAGTACGTACAATGCTGTGCAAAGTCTCAAGTCACCCCTGATTTCTTTATATTCAAGGTATAATGGGACTGCACAGTGGATCAAAATCTGACAATATTTTTCTGTGTTCGCAATTCCATTAATTTTGACAATATCCCCATACGCTGAAATGCAGAGCCTCCACCATGTTTTACAGATGGGATTTCCCATTTGGATTCATTACTCCTTAAGATCGCCATAAGACCATGCATATTTGTCTGATGCAGATAGTTTTTTAGGCCCTCCAGTTCTTTGTCCTCCACATTTCCAGTTCACTCAAATCGCTTGACACACTTAAAACCATGCCCAGTTATGCCTGGTTATTTGGCTAATAGCTCTTGAAGAATCACCATGTTGGTGTGAATGTCATCTTCGAGGATTTTTTTTTTAGATCAAACCAAAGAAATGGTAACAAAGTTGTCCATTATGTGTACACTCAACACTGCTTCATTCCCCTGAGACAGGTGCCTTTTTTATGCTTGAATAATATATTGAAAAGTATTAAGTGGCTTAACGAATAAAAAATATTCCTCTGGTCAGGTACAAGGACTGGACTAAAAATGCCAACCAGTGTCCAAAGAAAACCTTTAAATGACTTTCAGAAAACCCGGGGAACTAGTGCTCAAGCTCAGTTTTGCACAAGACTCCATACTTGTTTGAGAGAATATGCAGATGGCAGCACATCTTTCTAACTTGTGGTTGGCTCCTGTGGTTGTGGCGATGCAGCTGCTGTTAGAGGAGATAGTGGATCACATTTACTTGAAATCACTCCCAAGTTGTTACCTTGCACTTGTCCTCACCTTACCAGACAGATATACAGACAGAAAAAAAACGACACTAGAGGATTAAAGCTCAGTACCTCTGCTAGGGTGACAGGGAAGAGAGGAAAACAATGCCAAGCAGCAAACCACTCAGCAAATCCTTTGCTAAACTCATTATAACCTCAAAGGGAGATAACTGAGGCAGAAAGAAAAAATCCCCCAGCTCTCAGTCATGACAGAGAGCTGATCATTTCTTATCAGCATCATGGACCTTCAGTTCTCTCAATGAAGGTTTTAGAAGGGAGCAGACAGCAGCATTTTACTGCATATGTAATGTAAATATATTCATTTTTCCAGCTTTGGCAAATGTATCAAATTAAATTAATAACCACAGAAGTGCTGCTGTGATTAACACTGACAAACATTTCTACAGGTTTCATTTAACCACAAAGCTGGGAATTAAATCATCCACTTCATTCCCCCCCCCCCACCATCCACTAAAACAGTCATCGTGAGATTTCCTCCACTTGTGGTGAGCATGGATCACCCAGCTGCTGATTAACCATTCAGCCAGCAGAATGGCTTCTTGTTAGAGGATCACTGGCTCTCTGGAGAGGATACAGAGGAGGGGAAAGCACATCTACGTGTAGTAACTGATCAGTAGTGCACAGCTGAACCAATCATCAATCACACAGACACATGGGACCCTGAGGCACAGTGCCTCATACCCTCATTCATGATGATGAATAAACCATGACTCCTGGGGCAATCTATCCAAACCTCAAAGGAATCTGTTCTCAATCTTCAATGTTATGTAGTTTTTGCATGTACAATAGGATAGAGTAAAAATATTAGAAGTGTTCTTTTCAGTAGACGTGTGGCTCTGGCTGCCTTTCAGTAACATTGGAGAACAGCACCATCTTCAGGTAATTTGGAGAAAAGACATCTGCATGGCCTACATTTTTTCAGGGATTTAAATTTGTTGCATCATAATGACGTTTTTTTAACGTCTTTTTTTTTTTGCATGAATTTATGTGTTCCTTTGAAGAGACACTTTATTAAAAATGCTTTTAAATGTAAATGTACCATGCAGGCAGATGTGAAACATTTTCTACTACTGCAGAGAAGGCGTTGCATATATTATAAAGAAAAATAAAAGACCAAAAACACTGACCATTTCTGATCTGATTCACAGTGGTTATAATATGAAGAAACACTGTGATTCTACTAGCGTACACTTCTGTTATCCAACCGACACTTACTCTCTCACTGCTCTCACCTCACTTCATCTGCCTCATGAAGACAAGAAAGTTGCCTGTAGCTGATTACATTTAATCAATCATTAGTAAAGCTAGCTATCATAGCCAAGTACATTTACACAGCACAGTCTGAGTGTGTTTTAAATCAAAAGCTAGTTGTCTACAATAAATTACACATGCTGAACATGAAGAATTTATAGTTTGCTCAGAATTTATGTGGCCTTTCTGACAAGTATAATGTTTGATGCTTGCTTGAGTATAACTGATTAATCAACCACCAAAAATACTTCCACTCAAGAGAATTGCACTTTTTCTGACAAAAATATTTCCACAATTTCAATTCCAAGACAAAATGACCTGTTTATATTACTGCTGGTGTCTACGGAAATATGCATTGTGATTACAGAGCTGTTGTCCAATATTTACAACTTCAGAAAAATAAGTGGGAAAAAAATGGTGGTGGTGGTGGTGATGGGGGCTTACTGAAATAGGCCATAAGTCATCATAGGCTGTAAAAGAAAGTTATTTATGGTTATTATTTTCACTTGGATAACAGATGGCCCCTTTAAAGCCCCCCCCAGTCACACATTGAGACATTTAAAATGACTCTGCAATGAAAAATAAATTATTGTCTCCTGTTTTTTTCTCCCTACATTTTCCACATTAGAAAATTCTTAAAAGCACATCAACTTTTTCTCCTGGGACTGAGAAATTATGGATCTTACGCAAATATGCAGTTCATTTAATGCTCATGGCCAAACCCCAAAGCAAATTGGAAATGATCACTGGACTGCAATAAGGTGAAATCAGGGTAAAGCTTCACCTTCAGAATTTAAAATGGCCCTGAGTCAAACCAAACACATATGATTATGTAATGTTTCTGAGTGATGAATTTGTTGGTTCTTGTAAATATGGGCACTCTAAAGTGCAGGTTAATTGTTTTAAAAAATTATCTGCAGCTTTTAAAAACATATCTGGTTTATTCTGATTATTTCAGTTTTTATAGGTCCAATTAATCTTTAATTTTTAAATTTCCCTATTTCACAGCTGAAAGGAAGCAAGTAGAGGAAGAAAATAGTGCATAAGGGGAAATATATAAGGGTTCACCCTTCCACACCTCATTTAATAGCATTTCAACATAAACCACTGCCATCCTGCTTCAGCAACCGCAAACAGGCAATTAGGACTGTTTCCATTTAAGAACAAGATTCCAGAGAGCTAAAAAAAAAGAGTTAGGGTTAATCACTGGGTGTGTGGTAGGGGTGGGGGGAGTGGGTACTCACTACTGGTGCCCATAGAGATGAAGCACTGTCAGGCAGTTGCATGTTTGTCTTGGCATCCAGGCGTGGCGCGAATGGAGAATAAGGAACCCCCTGCACTGCCAAGGCCGAGGATTGAATATCGGTGTAAATGTCCAACAGCATCTTCATCTTCATCTTGTCCAGGCCAGAAGAGAGAAGAAGCCAGTTTCCAGAGACCAGACCTGAGGTCATGCGATATGTGAGAATCACTTTATCAACTTGGTTTAAACTACTTGGAACCCCTGTTTGGTGGGATTTAGTGGACTCAGATTTCAGCCAGAAAAGCATAATAAATTTAAAACGCTGTCAAATTTGTGTTGCTCTGGCACTATCCTTAATCTTTTAAGAAGCTTTTTAAGTAAATAATCCCAAAAGGTTGATTCTATTCATCTGGACGTAGCGTTTTCAGTGGGAGAAACGTTTCGTCACTCATCCAAGTGACTTCTTCAGTCTCAGCTGACTGCAGGTTTCCCCAACCTTATAAACA
>VVHJ01022240.1:43836-58394 GCA_015107715.1 Tylochromis polylepis
GAGGACGTACACATCCTGGACAGGCAGGAATGCTGGTTTGAGCGGAGAGTCAAGGAGGCCACTTATGTGAAAAGGGAAAGACCATCTCTGAATCGAGGAGGGGGCCTAAGGGGCCTAAGGGGGCCATCTTTCGCCATCTTACAATGATGTGATTGCAGCCATTCCCCAACTCTCTGTGAATGGTACTCATGGCCATTGATCAGTGGTCTTTGATCAATGGTCATGAAAATTTACATATTAATGATCAAGGAACAGCCCATTGTTCATTCAGTGGGCTGGTTTCAGTCATTATGCAAATCTGCTGTTTATAAGGTTGGGGAAACCTGCAGTCAGCTGAGACTGAAGAAGTCACTTGGATGAGTGACGAAACGTTTCTCCCACTGAAAATGCTACGTCCAGATGAACAGAATCAACCTTTTGGGATCTACTTACCTGGATGATGGAGCATGCATCAAGATATTAAGTAAATAATCTTTGACATTTTCAAATGGTACTTTTTTAGTCCAATATCAGTGGCTGATTTAATAGCCATTTAGAAAAAGTGGAGAAAAAGCAGAAAAAGAAAGAGAATGTGGGTGGACATATGAAATTACATTTACATATAAATAACTATTCAGAGGGCTTCTAGATGAAGACTTGTCAACTCACCAGCCAGAGTGCTTATTTAGGCACTTGTACTAAATAAATGACTTGTAGTAGTATTAGCTAAATTAACTTTACCTTTAAAATCACGAGGAAAAAAAACTACATGTATTAAACCTTTATGCTGCATTCAGTCTGTGTTTTGCTGTGAAATTGTACTCATATAACACTAGAGGGAGCCCCGTGCCAGCCTGTCATACCCCTCTGTCTTAAGTTCCGTTAGAGAAACAGTTGAACACATTTAAACAAAAGCATATTACTAGTTAGTATAATCCCAAGGCATGTATTGGCAAATGTATTCCTTAACTCAGAGGTGGGGAGCATTTTTATTCAGAGGTCAAAATGACCTAAAGTAAGCATAGGGCGACATGGATAACTAAATCAAAACATGCTTGCAGGATAGAATGAGAACATTAAGAACACAAAAGAAAAAGCCATAAAAATGCTATATGAACATTTGAAGTAGCCTGCGTCTTGCCTGTTGTCTGATGCATGTGCAAATGGCAACATAAACTCATTGCCTCGAGATTCATTAGCAAATGCTGCCTTTTATTCATTTGGGGGGACTAAAAGTACTAATACCTAAATTTTTAAAAAATGGTTAGGACAAATGTTAGAGAACCCAGGGTTTGAAGTCACTGGCTGGGTCTTTCTGTGTCGAGTCTCCCTGTGTACTCTGGCTTCCTCCCACAATCCAAAGATGTGAATATTGGGTAATCTATTACAGTAATTGGCAATTCTAAATCGACTGTAGGTATGACTGGTTGTCTGTTAGCCTTGTAACAGACCTGTATTGTTTCAGTGTTCTGCTTATCTGTCTCGATGTCATCTTGTTTTCAATTACCTTTGGTGGTGTCTCCCATTGGGACACAGGGAATATGTGGCACAAATTCTCCTATACAGTATATAATATCCCAGCCACTTGGTTGTGTCTTTCACTGTACACTGTTCAAGCTAGCATTTTTTTCTACTATTCAATTCAGTTCATTTCAATACTTTATTGTCCCACAAGTGGAAATTAGTTTAGCAGCAAGGGCAACAATAAGAATAAACAAAACTATTAAAAAAACAAACAAACAAACAAACAAACCTATATGTTGGATAGTGGTGACCTTTGCAGACTTTGCAACTTTGCATGGTAGACTCCTCTCTCTATTGCTCTAGTACTTAGGGCCTGTTCTTATGCTGCTATGTGTTGTCCTTTAGGCCAGCTTTTTCTAGCTACTAGTAAGATTTCTTGATGTCAGTCACTTGATCTATCTGTCAGTGGTACAGCCCATGCAGGAGCTTGGTCATCCATGATAGTTCCTCCTCACTGACTGTTTGCCCAAGGTACTCTTAGAGCAACTCATATTGGTGGACCATCTTCCTGTTGTATTCGCAGAGGCTTCTTTATCCCAGATTGTGGCTCTAACTCTCACTAATCCTCACCCTCCCTCTTTCCATTGCTCATAGAGCCTTAGGGTTCTAGTATGTGGGTGGAGATCTCCATGTATTGTGAGTTTTCGTGTTTCCTCCTGTTACCAACTTATAATTCCATGACCGGTTGAGTGCATGTATTCATGGTCTGGATCTTATTCCTACTGGCTTCTAAGCACCTATCTTGTCCTCTGAATGTATGTGGCGGTATCTTTATCATGTTCCTGTTGGCCTGTGGGATACTGAGGTACTTATAGCTGTCCCATATGTCTGCAATTCTGCCTTCTGGCAGAATTCCTGGATGGATCTTTGGAGAACAGGCCATTTATTCTTCCGTTCCGTTCCGTTCACCTGCAGGTCCATGATGTTCCTGCTCGAGGCCTCCACATCTGACCAGCGAGTGGCGTCTTCAGGAGGAGTCTTCACAAAGTCGTTTGCCTCCTCACAAACGCTTGCAGCCCCAACCAGTCGCAGCAGATGGCCACCCCTCCCTGAGCCTGGTTCTGCCGGAGGTTTCTTCCTGTTAAAAGGGAGTTTTTCCTTCCCACTGTCGCCAAAGTGCTTGCTCATAGGGGGTCATATGATTGTTGGGTTTTCTCTGTAACTATTATTGTACGATCTACTGTACAAATATTAAGCGCCTTGAGGTGACTATTGTTGTGATTTGGCGCTATATAAATAAAATTGAATTGAATTGAATTATTCTTGTGGTCTATGCTTTTCTGGTATATTTCTTCAACCAAGTGGCCAGAGCTGTGAGTCTTTGTTTGGCAGTTTCTACAGTCTTAGTTATGCCATCTTGCTGTACTTCTTATTCATCCAGGACCTGTCTTTAATGACACCCTTCTTCACCTAAGTGAACCAACCAACATCCTCCTGGGCTTCCCTGATTTTGGCATCTAGCCTTCTTCTCCATAGGAATGCTTTCTCTACATACATCATTGATCTTATACCCAAGTGTTTCCATGATTACTGTTGCAATGGCATATAGAAGCTCATTATTTGCATTTCCAAATCAAATATGCACATGTGAATATAGGTGTGCTTTTCTATTTTGGTCTTGGTGTACCTTGGGCTCAAAAATATAAAAAAGCACTGACATAGAGAACTGAATTAGTTTAACTGTCATTAGATTATTTGAAGTAAAAACTGATTTTGTACACTTTAATCTAAACTTTAGGTAATCTAATCCACTCATCCATTTTCTGCTACCTATCCAGTTCAGTGTCAAATCCCAAGAGACAGGCTACACAATGGACAAGTTACTCGTCTGTCGCAAGGCTAATACCTTTAAAAAGTCAACACAAGTAGAGTTTGTAAGCCAACCAAGTTAGGTAAAATAAAGCTAGGTAAAACTAAACTCAAAAATTTAGTTGCTTCTTCACTTTATGTTTTGTTTTCCAAATGTTATACAAATAGCACGCACCCTATTAAATATAATAGAGTACTAAAAAATTGTAATTTCAAGCAGACTATAAATTCTATAAAGTTTTCTTTTAAACTGCAAATTTAAGGCTTACTATGTTTGTTTTATTTACCACCTGTTGATTTGTTATGTAAGTATGTTATGTATAATCTGTTACCTTCTTGGAAAAACATGATGTTTTTTTCCATGAAAAAAGTCCTTACATCGCCCCCATCCCTTTGACTTACTACTTACTGTGATGTGAGCTACGCCTTCCCATAATTAAGATTTATGTCAGCCTTGGAGGCAGGAACAGTGATTTTATGTGGGGTTTCCCTCTCCTACGTCAGCCTATATAGTATATGGGAGCAAAGAAAAATATTTGCTTAAATGACCTTTGAAAAGGAGAGAATGAAGAGTTTGAACGAGAGATCCATGGAGGCTGTGTGCTTACAGGGCGATCCACGGCGGTTAACAGTGTTTTTGCATTCCCCTGCTGTAATCTAGTTAGTCACCTTATTGACACAGAATCCTTCTAAGCATACACTTGGATCCCAGAGGTTGTTTCCAGACCATCCGATATTTTCTATCTTTCAAATCTAGGCTTATAATGTATAATGTATAATCTCAGTAATGACCTTTCAATAAATGACAGCCCCCTAACTTCTCCATTTAACATTTTCTTATAAGCAGCTTTTGAACAAAAATACCTGTCAGTTTCAGCTTTCAGAAACAAACCCATCTCAGTTGAAGTCCAGGCAGTATTGTTTTTAGCTGACACTGTTGATCTATAACCTGATACCATTGCTCTAACAGAAACGCCATGTAGGCCATTATGAGCCCTGCAGGCATGGACAAATAGCAATTCAGTCTCCCATTCAGGGTCAGTGAAATATGAGTCAGGCCTTTCCTCAGACTCATTTCTTCAGATTATCCTTCTGTCCAAGGTTAGCACAGGCATTCCTCTATTTCTACTGTAACCTAGCTAATAATGGGTAATGCAGCACAAGGTATGCATTATTTCAGCAAACAGGGAACCAGCATCACTGTTCGTTGGTAGTTATTCATCTTTGGAAGAAGCAGATGATAAGTTGAATGCTGAAAATCTTTCTGCGTTGTATCATTTCCTTAGGAAGATGTCATTCAATCACTCATTTATCATCCTCTCTGAAGTTTCACAAAGCTTATGTCCTTATGTGAAGCTCAAAACTAGTGAGTTATAGGACAGATTCATTTTCAGTCCAATCAATCAAGAAGCCTTGTCTTGAAAATACATTTAAAATCTGGGGCTGAGTGAAGGATCTCATGTTTGTTATTTGAATTTCAGTTTCCTTCCCATACAGCTCTACTAAAGCACAATATGACTGAAAAATGAAAGTCCAAAATGCTTCCTTCACATAAATTGGGTGGTGTCAATATGTCATCTGTCACAATGCAGTTGGATGTTTTGACTTGCTGTAACAGAAAAAGCAGCGGTGAAACTAATTTCATTACCTGCAGTGGCTTCATTCCATTAAAGAGCTCAGCAAAGAATGGCAGACAGCAGGCATTTACATTTTAGAACAACTCGACTGTATTCTCAATAAGGTTTATGGAAAGAACTTTTTTTTTCACAAATGTTATTGTAATGAGAGTATTCTTGATTTCCTACAGCCCTTCCTTTTTAACCAGCCAATGATAAAAGGCACTGAATAGTCTATAAATAAAAAGAGAAAATAAGGGTACTACATAGGATAATTCCCCCAGTTTCCTCTCCCACTACCCTGAAAGCAATGTGGAAAGAGACAGAAACTTGACAATCACATATTTAGAGACTTTGTTGTGCCAAATTAAACACTTTTTAGAGTATTTCAGCATGAAAAAGGGTAGATACCTGAGCTGATAGACTTACAATGCCATTCTATGAGTCCTAATGCTAGAATGTCTATAAGATGTCTTGATTGGAACAATTTTTGCTGACATAGCTTAAGAACTGTGGTCGATATTTTGACAAGTTCAATTTATTTAAAATTAGCTCTGGTTGTGGTTAAATGAGAAAAAAAAACAACAACAAAAAAACACCCGCCAAAAACTGTAAACTCCTCTCACAGAAGAAAACATCTTGGCATAAGGTTGGAATTAAAAGCAGATCTTCGGAGTTTAGAGTAAATGCATCCATCCAACCTCCTCAACCTTGCTTTCATTTCAATGCCAAACTGCTTATTTCTCAACAACTCTTTCATTTTGTCCTTTGGTGGAAGGGAAATGTGCTTTTAAAGTATGGAGCACAGCCTGAATTCATCGAAGAAGGCTGTCATTACACCGTTGTGAAAAAAGTCCATCACTGACGTATGATGAGTTTTGAGTCTTGTTACATTGCTATACCTTGGCTCACTCACATCTAACCCTAACCCTTGGGTTATATCTTAAATCTTAGAACCCTTGGGTCAGACTTGAAAGAACTTACAGTTCTTTCAAGTCTTTCAAGAACTGTAAGTTCTTTCAAGTCTTGGCTTTAAAGGGAGAAGGAAAATACTGGGCATTTAC
The DNA here is from genome assembly GCA_015107715.1 of Tylochromis polylepis. Lineage (NCBI taxonomy): Eukaryota > Metazoa > Chordata > Actinopteri > Cichliformes > Cichlidae > Tylochromis > Tylochromis polylepis. Next base: position 49,829 of record VVHJ01022240.1, read on the forward strand.
AATGATAACAAATGTTTTTTAAATTTCTGTCTGCTTAAACATCTGTCTGCTTCCCAGGTAGTTGGTAGTAAATCTGTGCTTTACATCACTTCCACTTTACATCCCACACTTTTGAGCTCGTTGTGACATCACTGGTCTGCCTGCCTTCTTCAGGCCAATTCAATCTGCATACTTTAAATATCACTGCTCATCTGTCATTCTCCATTGTAGATGCCTTCCTGCAACCCACCTCCTCGCAATCTCCGCCTCTCCCATGTTACTCAGGCTCCAAGGCTCTATCTTCATCTCCAGCATCAGCGTCTAGACTCTGGGGGGTCCTGCTCAAACCCCTATAAATGCTGGGCTTCTGTTCTGCTGTGATGGGCCATCGGAGTCTAATCACCAAATAGCTTAATCAAATTCTGTATGTCAATAAGTCATGTTCAAACCTTCAAACGATCTCTCCTTATTGAACTGAAATTATCAGCTGATGTTCTTTGTTTAATACTGTTTTGAATAGTAAGCCCTATCAGTGAGCAAGACTTTTAATGGGAATGTAATTTTTTCACAAACAAAGTATTGGGCAACATCTAATTTTGACCCGATGATAGAACTTACAATATATAACAATATTGCGACTGAAGTAAAAGATACTGGCGTTAACAGAACACTGCCTCTAATATATTCAGAGAAATTTACACTCACTAATGGTAAGTGCACAAGTTTGCCCTTTTCAAACATATTCAGTGTAACAACATACCAAATTCATACTGGTTATTGGCAAATTGTCAGGTTAACATCTAATACCCGATCCAACTGTTTGGGACATTTAGGCACATTTGTGTTATAGGAATGTTCAGGACTGCGGTGTAAATATCTAGAATTATCCAATGTGCAGAGTAAACCTGACCAAACATGAAGACAGTGATACTTCCCAGCATCTGCTTTTCGGCCAAGAAATCATTCTGAGTTCCAGGAATCTACTGTTAAGAAAGTGTGTCATCACATCCTTGATAAGACCAGCCCCTTATCAGCAGGTGATAACAAAACAAAAAGACTGGACGGAGGAATGAAACTGACGAGATGCAGAATTATTTGTGGGGGAGAGTGCAATATCCAGTAAGTCTGAAGGAATGACAAGATAGTCACACTCGTGATGTATTTCCTTACCTTCATCATTCTTGAAGCAGAATACAACTGTAATGGAAACAATAACCATTCTTAAATGGTTGAAGTATGAAGACTTATATGTAGCCGTTCAGAGATTTGAAATTGTTGTTCATAGAGTCCTAACATGTGGCATAATACATAAGCTAGTGTTAAAAACTTGAAAATGCTTAGCATTGAGATTTTGATCGCAATTCCTTATATAACAAAAGTTTGTTGAATTTAAAGCAGAAAAAACAGGTGGGGAAAGTGTACTGCACCATGACTGTTAGACCACACTCGACTGAGAGATAAGTGTAGAAAAATGTGTTGATGAGGCATGACTTCCACTTGAGTATGTGGGTGTGAGTATGTGTGCACACCTACCAACATGAAACAGAGGCCCTCAGGGAGATCTTTTTGTTTCCCTTAAGTGAGTTATATAAACAGATAGAGCTGGAAAAATCCTCCCACTGGAATATCAGTCTACAATGAGATTTATGTTTTTCCAAGCGGCTTGTGATTTCAAGTTTATTTAATCAGAGCAATCACAGAGGGACAAACCATTCGGCATGTTGTTAACAAACCACTGTCAAAAGCCATGCCCAGGCTTGATAGGCTCATTATGGGGTGCCAAGCAGCCTCTGGTCTTTTTTTTTTGATGAGCTGTGACTTGGCAGCAGCTTGCAGTGTCAAATGTGGTAGTGAACAAACAGACTAGATAAAAAGAAGATGTGTTTTTTGTGATGTAGACTGACAAGATGACACAGATTCTGTGTGAAATAGCAAGAAAAAGTGAGAGAGTGTGAACCCTTTCATGCATTATGTGGTTGGGGATTTTCCACTGTGGAGATACAAATCTTCTGATTCACATGAAGCAGGATAAATGATAAAGTATGCTTTTAGAAACAGGAGGATGGTGCATTGTGGGAAAAGATCACACCCAAGACTTTCACACAAGAGAGTGGGTTTGTGTCCTGTCTGTGCTGACCATTGGTAATTATTTCTTTCAAGTTCCTTGAATTTTCCATCACTGTTTTGTTACGTTTTGGAACAGTTTATGGTTTACTTTTGATCACTGATTGCTTAGATTTGAGCACAATGAGTGGATTAAGGATGTTACCACAGCTGATGTTTTTCAGTAAGACAGTTGTGGCATTGCCACCATTAAGTGTGTATCTCCTGATCATGGTAACCAAGACAATGAAAAATAAATGTATCTCTTTTCTGGGTGCTGACATATTTATTGAACCTATTGTGTGCCACCACCACATAATTTAATACGTAGAGGCTGGGTGATCTCATGCATTTCTCTGACACTTGTTTAAATGTTTTCACTTTAGCTACTTAGTGCTAAAGCAATAATGAAGCAAGGCTGGTAGTTATAATTTTTTTTAAACTACTTTAGGCCTCAGTAACACAGACCTAGAGACAGACCTACAACCCCCTGAGGTTGTAGGTCTCTAGGTCTCTAGGAAAAAATGTGTATTGTATGCAAGTGATTGCTGGCTTTTGCAGGGTGGAAGCGGTCGCACCAAAAACCTCTTTGCAATCACTTTGGCCACTTGTAGATTGCTGTGGTCATCTGTAATTTGCATGAAAGATGACATCATCTGCAAACTAACCACTAAGCAGTTGTGAAAGTGAGAAGAGTGCAACATAAGAGAGAAGGAAGGCACAACTTCTCTCTTTCTGGTTACAGAAGTCAATTACTGAACTCAACATATTTTAAAAGGCACAACTTTTATTTTGAAAGCTCTCAACTTCCGGCTTGTGGTGCACTCTCATAGTTTCACTACTGCTCAGTGAGTAGTTGATGACTGCTTGCTGACAACAGTGTTTTCCATACAAACTACAGGTGACCACTCCAATGTACTAGCGGCCACAATAATTGCAAAGATGCTTTTGGTGCAGCGCTGAATACCTTTGTGTAACCAATTTCACCTAGCAACAGCAAACCACCTCCAGCAACTACTCTATAACTAGTTGGGGAGTGCACAATTTTACTAGTGATTCGTGGTTACTAGGGGGTCACTGACAGGTCTTTAGGCCTGCATGTCCAAGGCCTTAACACTATGCAAGCACTAAGCTAGTGTGGACGAGACATAGCTCAACAGAACTGCACAGTGTTAGGAACTGGATTTTTGAATTAAGTTGGTTACTGGGATATATGGAAACAGCTGTAATATGAGTGCTACAATGAAAGTACATTTTCACTAAAGCATGCTAACACATAAAATTGTTAAATACATAATTTAAACAAATAAACTGTTGTTTAATCTTTTAAGGTTGATTGAGGCTTTTAAACTTCTAATACCCAGCAGCTATAGCAGGCACACACTTGTTCAAAGATTGATTGTATATTTTAAATTCAATGCAAAATGTTGCTAATACTCATGAAAACAACAGCTAGCTTGCAGACATGGTGCCAGTATTATTTTCCTTGTTCTTAAAAAGATGTACAGTTCTAGGGGACAGGGGGCTGAACTGCTTATACAGCCTGCTAAAACAACCAATTACATCATGCTTGTTAAGCCACCATTTTCATTTCCTGTCACACATAGTAAACACTCCATTAGGCTATGTTATGTTTATAGCTGTAATCTTTCACCTCATTTTTTCAGCTGGTTTTGTAGAATAGATTTTTTTTCTTTCTTTTTTAAACTTTAGTGAGTAGAGTAAATGGGTTAGATCATACTTTGGAGAGAGGTTTGTATGGAAGCTGATGTCCACCAGAGGAATAACAGATGGACGGAATGAGATTTATGAGATAGTACACCAACACTTTGATTTACTAAGTCATGATCAAGGCATAGTTATTCAAAGTTATTCATTATTGTCTATTAATTTTTTTTTTTTAAAGATTTTTTTTCCCTGTTCCTTGCAGATATGAGCTTCCATATAGTTTCAAAGAAATATATTTACAGCACCTGTTTAGTAGTGCAATGCACATAATGACTCACGGGGCTGATCCAATTCATGTACCAAATCAGAGTTAACTTTAATTTGCATCAGCAATGAAAATTATAGTCTTCGAAAAAAGTCTCAATTGCAGGCCATTAAGCAAACAGACACTAGACTGTTTTTCCACATCACCTGCAGCCACCATCAACCATAATTTACAATTATCTGAGTGTTACAAGCATAAATTTGTCTTTTCATATGTCTCTGAATTCTCAGCGTGCCCACATGTTTCACAGTAATTGTGATTTTTATAGCGGCTTTAATGAAACCTTTGTTCCTAGGTCATTTTTCTCGCCATGCAGCATGTGTACACTTAGATAGATGTAGCTAGCATTTTCTGAGTGGCTCTACTTTTTATTGTTTTCTAGGGAGCTAGAGTACATTCATAATTACAAATAAGAAGCACATGTTTTTTTAAAGACTACCTTAACCTTCAGCATTTTTCAAAGGGAACTCTGCCAGGAAAACTAAATATGCCTTGTTCATTCAATTCAGGTGGAAACCCCCCAAAGAAGTTATTTTTTTTGCCTAAATATACCATGATAACATAATAAGTAAGCAGCCACAGTTCAAAGCCGCCCATAAGAGTGAGGAGAGAAAGTTAGCCTGGGAGATAATGACTTATGTACAAAGAGCATGGTGGAACTAACCAAAGAGAAAGCTATTATTCGGTGAAGACTGTCATTATAAACGATTAAATACCTTTGGATAGAGCCACTGTTAATTTTCCAGGAGACAGTACCCTTCCTGGAGACACTGGAGTCCAAAACAGAGATAAATTTTTGGTTATGCTGGATATGCTGCATCTGAATGTATGGTATTATTTCACCTACATATGACTGGGAAAAAAACTACTTATTTTACAGAACAGTGTAGGAAAAGAGACACTGCTGCTGCAGTATCAGTCTGTCAGTATAAAACCTTGTACCACCTACCTTTAAAGAATATTAAATGCATTTCCATATTTTGTACAGACACTCTTAGTATCTGGAACATGGCTCCTAAAGCCTTTGGTGATCTGGGTTTTCCTCTACAGTGCCCCCACAAAAAGTCAGATTTTTCATAACTGGTTAAGAACATGATAAATAGATGGATGAATAGATGGATTTTGCTGTCTCTGGTGATCTTCTGATATAGATATGATATCTGAGTTACATATGAATGGTTTTAAATGAATACTATTGCATTATTTCTGATTAAAATTAACCTCACACATTCAATGGTCATTTCAAGTAGCACTACCACTTGTTACAATTCCTGTCATCTGAGAGCATTTTAGCTTCATAAACTCATTACCATTAGTCCTGTTGTTTGAGACTTGATCGTGATTACTGGCCATGTGCACTACCCAATTCTTCTATTTAATGCGCACAGACTAAAAGTTTTAAAAGACATTTCATATCATGCAAAGAACAAAGGGTACTGCAAACTTTTAGGAAATGACAACTGCTGCCTTTTTCTTAAAAATTATAAGATTATTGCAGGGAGAGGTGTGATGACATAGGGAATTGTGTGGAAACAAGTTAAAAAAGTTTTGATTAGTCTGTAATTCTTTTGAGATTGGCTGGTGTTCATGTCTTCAGTTTCACATCCATCTGTGTTCATTTTCATGTATTTCCCCCACTTTTTCCCTTTCACATAGTATCGAGGTTGTTAAAGTGATGTGTCATGTTATTCTAATGGTTTTCTAAACCTGAGTGAAGTATAGAGAGCTGTACAATTTAATCAGCTATATCACTTTTTCACAATTGCCCTAAAATTCGCACTGGTATATTTAAAACTTTTGGAAACTTTTCAATCTGTACTGGAATTGAAATTTATTTTCTGTGAATTTGAACAGAACTTGGCAGCAAAATACAAGCTTGGAACCAGCCCACTGGCATGTCAGTTGTGGTTTGAAGGGGTCAAAAGTAAGAACTTTCCATTCAGTAAAGGACATTTCTTAATAGCAGAGTTTTGGTTTGAGAAATCAGTAATACAGACAACAAATTAGACTCTTTATAATCACATTTAATTAGTCAGAATCAAAAATGTGTTTAAAAAAAAATCAAAACCGCTAAAAAATTGTTTAGCTGGAAGACAAATAACTGGAGATCCCTCGCTCAACCCACTTAACAAAACTAAACAAAATCTAAGCAACACTAAAAGATTTTAGGGGGCATTAAGGTGGAAATGATGCAGAGCCAGTACGTGTACACAGTGAGGAATTGGGGTGGAAAAATTGAATAATAAATCATCAGAACAAAAGACATGACTCTTTACCAGTTGCCACCTGTATTTTCAGAAATCACTAATGTGAAATATTATGTGATATACTGCTATACATATATGGCTATATTTAAATGTAAAAAGTGACTGAATTGTGAATCAGATCCACTGATTACTTGCTGCTTGTCTGGGTCTGGGTTATGGTTACAGGAATCTTAGCAGAGAACTAAAGACTCCTGTCTAAAGTATTGTGCTGTCCACTATTGGTATAAATTTTCCCAGTGAGGCAGAAGAGTGTGACCCCCCTGACAGTACCCTTCTTGAAAAGGGTAGTTTGCCATTCCAGGGACACTGTCCCTGAATTCCACATGATGTTGTAGAATATGCTGTACCATAGCAGCCCCACAACATTCAGAACCTTAAGGGATGAAGCAAAGTCATCCACTCCAGGGACAAAATCCTCATTTGCGGTAAGCACCCCATCCCTATTATATACAGTGTGGGCAGGAAACTGCTCACTAATCCTGAGTCACCTGGGGGTTTACCAGAATCACTTTGAGGCCAATCGAAAGTCTTGTTCCAAGTGAATTTCTGCTTCAGCCACTGCCACAGCCACTTTCCATTTGGGCTAATGTACCTGTTAAAGCTTGATAAGAATTTTTCAGTTTGATGGCTCACTTTACATCTGGTGTCCACTGTGTGGTTTGGGGATTGCCATCAACCAACTTACAAGGCTGCAGGCCTCGGCAGTGGAGGTGTGGAATATGGTTAAACATGGACTCAAGCCGCCCTCAAACACTGAGGGCCCTAATATTACTGGTTCTGGCAAGGGTTCCATGAATCCATCATCACAGACGTCTTTTGAATTGCACTTAGTATGGGCCCTCATCAAGGGCCAATATATTTCTGTATGTGTGGTTTTATTTAGATTGCTTTGGTAATGAAGATGCATGTCACAGGTCTGAGTGTGCTCCTTTGTTCAGAGAAAATGATTTTAGGTGGTTTTACCCTCCCTTATGCTCCCTTAGTCAGAATTTTTCAAAGGAACAAGCATACGTGGTTTATTGGGGGAACAATTTATGAAATTCACCTTAGATTGTCGGCTTTAGAAGCAGTAAAGTCATTATTGAGCAACAACTGAATTTTAAACAGCCCATGATAATGGATTAAGCCACAAAGCTCTCTTCTCATGCTTCAGCTAAAACTCTGTCAGTGTGCTTTGTATGTGTGGTACAAATGGAAAAAAACATGCCACAGTTTCATTTGCAGAACAGTTTACAGTACTTTGTTTTAAATCTTTGAATAGTAAGATGTAGAAAAATAACAGATATTATGCAGATTTATTGTTTTGTGAGCAAGGATGACACCAATTAATGCTAAGTGGTTTGAATAACTGCAAAACCATCAATCTAGTCAAAACCAGTAACAAACTTATTACAGATTCATTTCAATATGTGATTCCTGTTAAAAATCAGTGAGTAACAATAGTCAATACTCAATAATCAGTTATCCAAGATATTTTAACCACCACATGTTTTTACAACCTGAGGCTGGTCACTGCTGAGTGATAGTCACTAAAGTGTTCCCAAAAGAGCACGGCCATGTTGACACTGGCACTACGTCTTATCCATAGACTCACAATTGCTCACATCCTCACTCAAGTCCACATGTAAAGAGGATAAGCCTGTCTGAGATTTTCTGAAGAGGAAGAATTTTAACTGTTTGCTGAAAGCTATGATTTAACATTAGAGTGAATCTAAAATCCAGCACAACTGCAAGTATAGTATTGTCTTTATTGTCTATGTAACCAAAGCCTAATTTGATTTAGATCTACACATGTCAAACTCAGAAAACATATTTACCAATCAGTCCAGTGCAAATAGCTCTTCATGTTTCTCAGTGAGGAATAAGAATCATTCATGGCAGGAGTCATTTAAGGGATCAGATCCAGGACTGCAAGAATATAGTTACTGGAACAGCAAACCTACAGTGACATCATCCTCTTAAAACTAATGGCTATTATTCAAAAACATATGGCTGCTGGCCACGTGTGTAGTCTCTCTCTCTCTCTCTCTCTCTCAAACACACACATACACGCACACACACACACACACACACACACACACACACACACACACACACACACACACACACACACACACACACACACACACGTGCGCACAGACTGAGCTGTACCTGCAGCTTGCGCACACTGGCCAGCAGGGTTCCTGCTTGCTCACGGCTGAGAGCGCAGAGCCCTTTAGTCTGC
>VVHJ01022240.1:58450-80230 GCA_015107715.1 Tylochromis polylepis
AAGGAGCGTGATAGTGAACAGCAGGGTGAAACAATGACTCAGCCACAGAAGTCAGCAAGCGTCTGCCCTGAGGAAGTGTGAAACCAGCAAAGGTCAGTCTGGTTTCTAACAGCTGCAGCTGCAACATGAAGAACACGAGGACGTGCCTATAGTGCAGACAGTGTCAGGAAGAATCGCAGTGCACGGCAAGCAAGAAGACTGGCATATGAGTGATGTTAAAGAATAAACTGAGGACAAAAGGATACATCCTCTCCAAAGATGAGCTCTCTGCATGTCTCCAAAGGCAGATGGTAATCTTTCTCAAGAACTGTGATTAGGGAAGAAAGGCACAGATTGATACAGAGGGAGAAAATAAGGGTTTAAATTGGATTTAGCCGAGGAAAGGTGAAGGTGAGGACAAGTGTCGTCACTTTTTATTACTCAACTAAGTTCAATTTACTTTATCTAACTGTGTATGAGCCACTGTCTAGACTGGTGACCTCTGTGGCGGCACTGTTCAAACTTCTGAAGGAGCTGCTTTGCTCCCATCTGGTGGCCACTGTAGGCATTACACATAAATACAGACGCTACTAAAACTGGCTTCTAGCGATGCAGTGGATGCTCTGACCTGAATTGAACAGCTTCATGATGTCTTTGACGTTCAGCCTGTCATCCTGCATGCAAAACACAAGAAACAGTTTAACCCAAAGATTCAAAGCTTTCTTTACTTGGTGAGCCTGAAGTGTTTGAGTGCTATGATTCTTACTAGACCAGCCTGCTTGTCAAAAGTCTTCTCAACTCTCTCTTGATCCTCTGAGGAGACAGGAGCAGTCATCACCTGATAGAAAAACAAAACAAATATAAACATACTACAGTTTTTAGCACCTGTTAGCATCTAGTGCTGTAATGTGTACCGAAGAGGTCTGTGAACTCACTTGTGAGAAACTAGAGGTGCAGGTAAACTCTTGAATCCTGGAATGCAGAGGCCATGTCAGATTGCTGTACTTGTAAAAAATCTGGCTGACTCATTTGCACAAAAAGAACTGCAGTAAAGCATTAAGATACTTTAGGCTACTTAAGTAGCACTAGCAATACTATAGCAATTAGAGGTCCTGCAGTCTAATTTCTCCTTGGTTGAAAGCCAAAAAATGACTCACAATGCATAATGACTGCAAAGCGCCTGCACGCCTGTTATGTAACCTGATAAAAATATAGGTATTCCTGGACTTCGGGGCCTCTACTGTTAATACTCCTGCAGGAGACCTTATCATTTTTTTAAAAAACTGACTCATTTAAACTGAGCGTGTGCAGATTTAATCGCATAAACACACCTGAACGTGTCAGTGTGGTTACACAAGGCCTCTAATCTATGACCAGCCATCATACTTTATTTTGTTGAGCTGGTCTTTTGTTACGGGATAAAAAGTTGCTCTAAAACCTCTAACATTAGGTGGTGTACAAGAAAACACTGTATTATTACAAGTACTTCACAGTTGAATTTACATCAGGCTAAAATAGCTTTTTTTTTCACAGGGTATTGGTATGGTGCCAGCTTGTTTTATAAGCTGCTTGCAGTGTTTTATATTTAACATCAGGATAACATATAATTCAGCCTCTGATAGGTACAGGGGAGTGTGGGTGACTATGACTGTGCTGTTCAGTGTGAGTGTTGCGGCAGGTGATTCAGGCGTGCAGCTGAGCCCTCGGGAAGTGAGTTTATAATTTGACAGAATATCTATGACGAGTGCAGACGCAGGGAGACGCACACACAGCAGTAATAATTCACACATGCTATCAGAGGTAGTTTTCTTCTGTTTTCTGACATCAGACTGTGCAGAAAGTTTTTCTTTGTCCCTGCTTTGGAATCTTTTGGGGAATGAAAGCTAAATTTCCTCCATCTTACTCGAGAGTGTTTCCGATCTTGGAGAAAATGCGGACGAAGAACTCTCCAGGGATGTTGGGTCGATAGGTGGATACCACAACGACATAAGTACCTGGATCCAGACGCATCTTTCTCCACACACCTCTGCGGGACAAACAATATGTTTACTGATTCTAACAGATAAGCCAAAAGATTCTACACACAAAACATATCACACATACGCTGCTCAAAAACATTAAGGTGATGATCGACCGCTCGATCTTTGGAAATCAAAGTCACACAGTGTATGCTGGAGAGGCAACAACAAGACAAGCTCCCGTTCCTGTCAGTATACCTGCAGCTCATTCACATAGCTCTTACAAAATGCCACATCCATACTTGCTGTGTCTCCCAGCACACTCTCACAAGTGTGGAGGAGATACCAGAAGATGAGGAGAGCTGGAAAGAACCATAGAACGACATCAAAGCAGCAGCAGAACCAGTATATACTCCTTTTTGTGAAGACAACCAGAAGCCCAACAAAATTACCCCCAGCAGGATGCCCACGTCCATGTTGCTGACCAAACTGTCAGAAACAGACTTGATGAGGGTGGCATCAGGGTCGGACCTCCTTTAACGCTTTCCCCCATAAAGGCGACATTTGACGACCTCCTCTGTACCCTTGATGACAAGTTTTGACACCTCAGTATATAATAAATAAAGATGTGGTTTGACCACAAGAGTTTTCAGGTTTTTCCAAGGGTAACTACCTAGGCAGAGACCACCACGCTCAGTCATTATGTTCTATAAGCACTCAGCTGAGAAAAGGGCGTCAAGGGTTACTCCTAGTAATAGAGGAAAGAGTAAAAGCTCAGGACTGGATCAGGACCAGGACGGTCCAGGTCAACTGGCCTGGGTAACAAACACGAATTTAGAGGTGCCATGACAAATATCACACTGACTGCAAATTATGTCAGTTTTGGTGCTCTCTGGTGAATCGGTCTGCGTGGTGCTGGGTTGTGAGCACAGACACTCTGGTAGTGCTTCTGTTCCTCATTGCACCATCAAGCTGATACCAGTCCCGGTGCTGGTTGATGCCTTTCTGTGGACATATCTGTCTTTCCTCATCTTTTGGTATCTCCTCCACACTCTTGATGTGCCATCATTGAGTATCTTTGCAAGTTGAGTGTACTGCAGGTACTGTATCATGCTACCAGTCATGACAAGGACACAAGCAAAAAGCAAACCTGGAGAAAATCAGTCAGGAGGGATGAGGAGAGAGCAATGATCATCACCTTCAAAGTCATTTTGGATGTTGTCCTGTTGCCTCTCCAGCACACCTGCTGTCATTTTCATTTGCTCCAAAGCAGGTGAAACGGATTCAAAGTGGTTTCTGTTTCCTGACTGGACAGACCGATCTGCCTGAAATTTAACTGACTTTGTGTTATACTGTGATAATCAAGTGTTCTCTTAATGGTTTTAAACAGCATATATGATACAAACTGTACTGTTATACTCAATTTTTAATGGCACCATGAGAAAAAGGTGTAATGTCTGAATGTCTGAAAGCTCTGGCTGACTGATTTTCTCTTTTCAGATAAAGTTTCTCAGTCAGCAAAAGATGACAAAATTCTCTCACATAAAAAAATCACTTCAGAGTTAGCTCAGTATTACTCAAATTTACAACTAAAAGTGTGTCAAACATTCTCCACAACATCAGGATCTGCATCTGTTGGGAGCATCGTGTGAACATGCAGTCTCTTTATGTTCTCTTTATGTTTTAAAGAGCAACATGCAGTCTCTTCAAAAGTTTCACCTTATACCTTTGAGCTTTGTACTTCCCAGAACGACCCGCTGGGCGATTTTTCATAAAGAAGCTGCGGTCCAGACAAGTGCTCTGCAGTTATGTGAAAAAAATAAACAGTTACTGAGAAATGAAAATAGTTCTCATGTTAATTTGATATTATATAAATATTTGATCACTGGTAGATATTTACCTCAGAAGGAACCTGGAAAAAACAAAGAATGGATTCACGTGAGTGTGTAAAGAAAAAGCGTTAAGATGCTGAAACATTGAAGCTGGCACCTTATAGACGTGGAAGGCGATGTAGAGGAAGTTGAGTTTATCCCTCTGCCTTCTGTTTCTCTGCAGCAGCTCCACCAGCACCGTGCAATGTTTGACTTTCTGCTTCTGCTTCTCGGCTCTCTTCTTCGACCCCGGGGTCACTGTCTGATCTTCCATTTCATCTTCATCATCCTCGCCATCGTCCCCCATGTCGTCATCATCGTCCTCATCCTCATTCTCATCCTTCTCCCTGAGGACCAGCATATACTGGGGATTTTTGCAGAATGTTTCTGAGAGGAAAAAACACAGAGACAGCAACATCTGGCAACAGAAAGGATCCCAGTAAAGCTCGCACGAACAGAGATCCAGATGTGAACCGTACTGTTATATTTGCGGCTACCGCCAGCAGAACTCCCCAGTACCCAGCAGCCTTCATGTTCGGTGATGGCCCAGCTGGCAGGTGTACTTCCTTCATCATAAGAGTCTGGATTCATGCTGCAGAGCTCCACAACATCAAAGAGGTTGCAGAAGTCCTCGGCACTGATCCTAAAAGAGACGGCGCCTCGCATCAGTGCTCTTAAAGCTGCAAAAGGTTTCTTCACCGGTTTAAGTTTTGTTTCTTCTTCTTACCAGAACTCTCCATCTTCAACGCATTTCACCTCAATCCTTTCCTTCTCTGTCGGGTCCACGTTCTCCCACTCTTTGCCCCTGCAGTCATGAACACGCAGAGAGAAACTCGACATCCGTGGATGTTTTGTAAACTGCAAGTGGGCGTGCACTCTTTGTGTAACATGCACACTCACTTGTCACTCCAGGGTCCGCAATATTCAATAAAACCCCAAGGGTTTCTCAGCCTCAGCAGCAAAATCTCATCTGATTGTTTTGTCAACTAAAATTTAAACAACAACAAAAAAGAAGCTTATAAAACACACATGAAGTTCTATTTTGAAAGGATAATTTCTTACTATGTTTTTATTTATATCAAGAATTGAGATTTGAGGAAAAAAAAGTCTTAAAATGTACAATTCCATGAAAAAAATGATCAGACTGTGACAGTGCTATGTGAGCACCAGTCTGTTTACAAGAACAGATCGTATTAGACTGACAGGTATTAGATTACAATAAAGTTGATTATTCTGTAATCACTTCCATTTGTCTGTCTGATCGTTAGCAGTCTAGCATCCACAGTTTTCAATATATCGTTTTCAAATTTTGTGTGATGGTAGATACCAATAACAGCTCGAGTTGATTTAATTTAGGTGAAAATCAGCTCAAGGTCAGTGTCACATGTGAAAATCAGTAAAATCTTTATATTACCCACAATTTTTTGGATCGTCTTTAAAACTTCACAATATACTAGGCCTCGAGGGACATGAATACCGAGGATGGCTAAAAGCATTTGACTTCGACCTTCATTGTTAGCACTCAAGATCAAAGTTGACTTTTAAAAAAAATTCAAGAAACCATATAGAGTAACATATCGTATGAAAGGACATGGAGAGAGCTGTACAACAAACATTTTATGTTTTCAATACAACGCCCTATGATGTCACAGTGATGCCATAACAGCATCAGCATGTTGTAATAAAAACATCATAATCCATCAAAGTTTTAGTTTAGCCCTTGCCCTTCAGGGGTAGTTGCGCTCTCTGAGTGCTCCCGTTCATCTTGATCTTTTTTTAATTTTATGCAAGATTAGACGACATTAGATTAAAGTAGAGCAGATTATGAGTCAATTACATTCCAAGATAGGATTAAATCCAGTAAAATTATAATAAGGAGACATGAAATATAAGTGAGATTACATTTATTGTCACAATGAATTTCATCAGCTTTGAATAAAATGATGAAAATTTCGATCACTAATGAAACTCATCTTCATGATACCTTGTCAGCGTCAGTTATGGCGTAAGCATGGCCCTTTATCAGCCCGTCTCCTGTCACCTTACCAATATCTGAAGTGCTCTTGGCCTGTGAAGACAAACACAGGTTAACATCCACGTGGGGAGTGTCAACATCTGGAGTTTGGTGCTGCGTGTACCTGGATGAAGCAGCTGAGCAGGCTCCCTCGGGAGAGAGCAGCAGTCAGAGACCTCCAGAGGACTCGAGGGGTACGAGAAGAGATCGCCAGCGAGCGGGCGATGCCTCCAGTGAAGTCCTCCATCCCCTCTGAAATGTTGCCTCCCTTCAGGCTCCCGTAAGATCCAATTAACCTACATATGGGAGGTGAGAAAAGTGGCTATCTCTGGTAGTGACATAACACAGACAGAAAAGGAGTGGGTGATCTCAGACATTATAACCCAAAAACATATGCCGGTTGTGGAAACTGACTTGGCATAGGCCTTTTCCACCAGGGCGCTCCAAAACTCATTGCGGGTGCGAGAGTAGCTGAAGAGCAGACGGCCTTCGCGTACTGGCAGCCTGTCATCCACAACCACCTCCACCCACTCACCATACTGCCAGAACTGCACAGAGGGAGGGAGGGAGAGAGAGAGACAGCGACAGGAAGAGCGAGACATGAGAAGAGACGAGAAGAGGATGTAATGAGTCAGGAGGAACTGTAATGAAGAGGAAGACTGAGTGTGAACGTGAACATTAGAATCAACTGATTTCTTTTGGCCAGCTGGGGTCAGTAGAAACAAACTATTAGCAATGCCCAACACCCCCACCTTTAGACTCTGCAGTTTGTCTGTGTCAGGCTGACCTCCCTGAGTGAAAGGCTCCATACTGCTGTATTCTGTCTCCATGTAATCTCTCATGTTGATGTACGAGTTATTTTTTATTACACAGTGTTCTGAGATGGATAACTAGTCTATGTAAATGCTCTAGGCCTACGGTCCCTCTGGGTCAAACAACATGCACACTCTGCACTTTTGTCTGACCTCTTTGCAATGGTAAACAAACCTCACAAAGAGAACTTGGATTTCAGATTTCCAAAGCAATTTGTGATCATATTCAGCAGATAAGTTAGCTTTCATGCTTCTGGTCACACATTAGACCCAGACTCAGTATTTCTAGAGAAAGTCTGACTACTGGAAACTTTTGAATTTAATAATGAGAGATAATGAGAGTTTAGTTTCAGTTAGTTTGCAGAAAAAAATTATATATTTTCAGTTTAGTTGTATGGTTTTTTTTTAATGTTTAGCTTTAGCTTGGTTTTCGCTGGTCACTTATTTGGCTAATGTGCAAAAGGTCCTGTATGGGTAGCTCTGCCAAAGAGCCAACATGTTGAGCCAACCGCTGTGGTGACTCCTTGTAAACATGGGAGCAGCTGAGAGTAGCTTCTTCTTTCATTAGCATTAGCTTTGGTCTTTTAAAAATGATATGGGTGGTATTTGTCAGTGCAAAATTTAATACATTCAGAACAGAGATTTCAATATAAACACAATACTTTGTGAAGGCAGCTGACTCACAGTTTTACAGTGCGGGAAATAATTATCTGATCGCCTGCTGAGTTTGTAAGTTTGCTCACATAAAAAGAAATGAACAGTCTCCAATTTTTATTGTAGTTTCATTTTAATGGAGAGAGACAAAATATCATAAAAACACATTACATAAAAGTTATGCATTTATTTTCATGTCATTAAATTAAACAAGTCTTTGATAGCAAATCAAAACATGACTTAGTACTTGATGGAGAAATCCTTGTTGGCGAGCACAGCGGTAAGATGTTTCTTGTAATTGGTCACCTGGTTTGGTCACCACATTTTAGAGGGGATTTTCACCCAGCCCTCTTTACAGAAACTCTCTCTTGGCTCCTGCTTGGTGACTTGAAGCTTCAGCTACCACCACAGATTTTCTATAGGATTAACGTCTGGAGAATGGTTAGGCCTTTCCATGACCTCAATGTGCTTGTTCTTTTTCCATTCCTTTGTTGCCTTGATGGTAGGTTTTGAGTCACTTTCATGGTGGAAAACCCACCCAAAACCCATCTTCAGTGTTTTGGCTAAGGGAAAGTTCTCCTCCAAGATTTTATGGTACATGGCTGCATCCATTGGTCCCTTAGTGCAGTGAAGTTATCCTGTAGCCTTAGCAAAAACAGCCCTAAAGCATAATGTGCCCACCTCTATGCTTGACTGTGGGGATGGTGTTCTTTGGGTCATACTCAGTATTTCTCTTTCTCCAAACATGGCGGGTTGAGTTGGTGCCAAGAGCTTGATTTGTCCAAAGGACTTCTCTGACTCATTTAGACGTTAACTGGCAAACTTAAGACGGGACTGTACATGTGCCTTCTTGAGCAGGGGGACCTTGTGGATCTCTAAAAATTAGTCCATTACAGCATACCGTGTTACCAATGGTGTTCTTGGTGACTGTGATCCAACTGCCTTCAGATCATTAACAAGCTCCTATGTAGTTTTGGGCTGAACAACCACCTCTTTCATGCTCATCTTCACCCCGTCAGGCAGGATCTGGAGCTCCAGACCAAAGGCGACTGACGGTCATTTTATATTTATTCCATTTCTGAATAATCGCACCAACAGCTGTCACCTTCTCATCATCCTCTGACAGCTCGTTGATCTTGCCCGTGATTGATTGATTGATTGATTGATTGATTGATTGATTGATTGATTGATTGTAATCTGTGTCCCATACAGCCAATATGCACGAGACAGAATTCTGGTTGAGGGGATCAAATACTTAATTGATTCAATGACATGCAAATCAATTTATAATATTATATTATAACTTATTATAATTTATGATATTCTGTCTCTCTCCATTAAAATGAAACCACCATAAAAGTGAGAGACTATTCATTTCTTTGTAAGTGAGTGGACTTACAAATGCAGCCGGGGATCAAATCATTATTTCCCACATCCTAAGGTTTTTGGTTAGTGAGCAGTTGCCTTTTTTAGGTGCTTTCCCAGCTCTCACAAATGTTCACCTGGGATAAATCACATTTTCTGTCAAACATTTGCATCATCAGTCTCATTTGGGTGGCTGTTTTGTTAGATGTGGCCAAAATACTAAAAAACTTAGAACAATTCCTCTAAATTTTAACTTTAATGACCATATTGGTTAGTAATTCAGTTAGCTTTCAGTCTTATCTTAATTTGTATTTCAGGTAACTAAAATGCAGGCAGTGTGGTGGTACTGTGGTGGTACAGTGGTTATCACTGTTGTCTCACAGCAAACAGGTCATGGGTTTCAATCCACTGGCCAGAGTTTGGGTGTTGTCCATGTTCCCTTGGGTATTCAAGTTTCCTCCCAGAGTCAAAAAACCTGCACGTTAGGTTAACTAGTGAAAAACTGTAGGCGTGAATATTTGTCTGCCTCTCTGTGTTAGCCGTTGGTGACCTGTTGAGGGCACCCTGCTGTTTACACCTGTAAGATCTGCTCCTCCCAATACCCTGAATTAGATAGGCTGAAGAAAATTAATGGATAACTAAAATGTTTAAGTTACTTGTTTAGTTTTGGTTAGCTACCAGTCAGTTTATGTACAAGTAACCCTGTGAGCCTCAGACTGCTTTAAACACTCTGTTTCAGACAGTTTTTTCTGTGAATCAGATATTTGATCTGTATGATGTCATAGAGATGGGATATGCTTAATATGGTCATCTCAGGCACGCAGCTCTTGCTGTGAGTGTGAGCCAATCAGAAAGAAAGTGGTAGTGTGGCCTTAACAGGAGATGACCAAGGACCGGTGTAAGATTATTCTGAACTGTTACAACGACTAAACTCAGCACACTTGAATCAATGACAGGTGCATAGAGAGAAGAAAAATCTTTGTGGAGAAAAATAGTGTAACCTCTGCACACTGTCCTGCTCACCATTACTTTTTATTTATTTACAACGTTCCGGTAAACGTTGAAAAATTAATGATTAATTTAAATAATGGAAATCACTTTAAACTGCCCCGTTGTTGTTGCCTGTAAATAAGATCGTCTTGCCTCAATTAATGCTCTAATTTAATATGATCCCTTTACATCAACAAGAAACAATCAGGGGACTTATCGGCTGTCCAGATGTGAAGCTTCAAAAGGTTTATAACGGAGAATTTAAAAACAGCAACTCGTCAGGTCGTTACTGGTCATGGCTCAAGGCGTGTACCATACTGTTAACGGTGTGTACACAACAGTAGCTGAAAGCAGGCTTACACTGGTCTTTCATGGTTGGTGTGTGTGTGTGTGTGTGTGTGTGTGTGTGTGTGTACAGGTGTCCCGGGGGAGTCACTACCTGCATGTCTGAACTGCTCTCCAATTACTCTGACAGGGCAGAATCAGTTTCCAGTCCTTCCGTCCTGCTTGTTCAGTCACGCCACATTCTCCCCGGCAGTCTCTAAAGGTCTAGAGCTTCAAGCCAAAACAATCACTTGCCGATGTGTCTGCTTTTGCATGATTCATGTGTCTTTGAAGATGATATTTTATTGATCTGAGCAAGTTAGAGCCAGAGAATGAGTGTTGAACTCTCCAGATAAGAATCACCAGTTCTAATGAGGTGATAAAGATTTGGGTTTATGTTTGTCTCCCTTAAGCTGGGAGGCCTTTGTGCAGAAATGACTCCAGGATGAGTTGATACGTGTCTCCGCTGCCTTCATTAAATACCAGAGCTGTGGCACAGCAGCTTAGCAAAAAGACAACTCACAGAAAACATTTCAAAGGATAGAGGCAAATCAGATAAAATATAAATTAGTTCAGGCAATCTGTCCTTAAATTTAAGGGATGTCTAAGTATAATTAGTAATCTTTATGCAGGCCTCACATTCGTCAGCAATAATGGATCTTCAAAGGCGCTCAGGCAGGACCAGACAAAAAGCTTTTAGTCTCGTGTTATGTTGTGCCAAACGATATGTGACCACAAACTTTGGCAAGAACTACCAGCAGATGAACTAGCTTGAGGGCCACAGACTGATGTGTTTTGTGTACATCTATGCTGAAATATGACCTCAGCTTTTGTGTGTAATCATTTAATAAAAGAACACAGGGAAACATTTTAATGGACATTTTTGGCTCCAGATTTGGCTGAATGTGTGATGGTGTCCTCAAATAAAGCAACTTGAGTCAGCTCTGGGCCTGCAAGTCTGCAAGTGTCAAATTTAAAAAGTAAAATAAAATCTGTGCTGGCAATAACATAAGCTGTATGCAAAAGATAGATGTACTCACTGTTGCCTAATGGTTTGTTAAGTCCTGTCAACTTTGAGCTGCTCGATTACCCTCATGCTGTTTTGTGATCAGACATGAGAAACCGCAGGACACTGCATGATTATACTAAAGCATACTCTGCTCTATGTGTGTCCACAACTTACAAAATGAGCTTCATGTTGTATTAAATATGGCGTAAAACTGCAGTAATCCACGTTCACCTGTACTCAAAGAAACTTTTCATCAGTCATCTGAGTAATGTCTTCAGTTCCCATTACAAACATGTAATGACCAAAGCCAGCACTGACTAACAATGGCCCATGAGGTTAATTTCATGGTTGTTAATATGCAAATTGTCATGACTGTTGTTTAACGGCTGTGAGTACTGCTCACAGAGAGTTCCTCTCTCTCCAGTATGTGCACATGCTCACTGAAGGAGTGGCCACTGGCCTGCAGGTGTAAACAGACTGTGCAGTCACGAATTGATGGTGCAGCTCTTCTGTGCTGTGCCATCCGCTTCACCAAAGGTTGTTTTGCTTCCACAAAGTATAATTCAGCAATCCTCTTGGCATTTAATTAGATAAAATATATTGATCTGTTTGTGTTGGGGGACCTAATATCTGGGGTGGACCAGTTTTTGGTGTGGTGATTTGAGGTTTGAACACCACAGAGACACAGTGTTTTGAAAAGATGCATCTCAGCAGTTCTGATGCTCCTGACACATAAGGCATCACCAAAGGTTTTTGCTTAGGGAGCAGTTGGCTTTCTTCTTTAGGTGCTTTCCCAGCGCTCACAAAAGTTCAGCCGGAATAAACCAGATTTAATCGGGGCCTCTTTGATATGATGTTCTTCCTTCTGGTTCCCTGGTTGCTATGTCTGTGGGGATGGTGTTTGCTCTGTGTTGCAACTTCCTGATGTAACACCCAGTTTGTGCTCGAGTGGATGATGAGAGTCAAACCTTAAATTGGTATACACTGGTTTACAGTATATATTGACCTTCAGATGTCCCCTGTTACTGATGGTAATTGCATAGCCCAAGAAAGCTAGCCTCCTATAATAGCATGGCAATTAGGCCTCCCTTGAACTGTCTGTGGGCAATTTGCATTGAGGATAATGTAGGTGCTGTTTGCTACACTTTAAAGCATGTCCATGATCAAAGTCCATATTTATTGGACAGACAAATTCCTCAAACTATTGCTCAATAAAATAAATAAAATAAAATAAAATAAAGAGATCCCTCCAGTTAGACTGTGTGAGCTCTGCTTTCTGATCTCCTGCACACATGGTTGGATGAGAAGGTCCATTGACAAAACTGTTGTGTGGTCTTGGGGAAAGAGTTGGTCCAGTGTTTCTCCTCAGTAAGAAAAAAGACCAGGAGGCCTTAGAGAGAGTCTGTTCTTACCCTAAAGTGGAAGATCCCTGCGTAACGCTCGCTCAGGCTTTGGTTTGGTGGCACCACCTTATCAAAGAGCGAGGGGTGTGCGGTCAGACAGGACAGGGCTGCCAGCAGCCAGCAGTCACCTGATAAACAAGAAGAAGAGCGTGAAGAGTATAAAGGTGATCGCTGTTTACATGTATGAAAGTATTTCAGAGGGCCTCGAGGTGGTGGTCTCCCGCATAGTGTGCTTCATATTAGGTAGACTGGCAGCTCTTGCTCACACACGTAATCAACCACATTCTTCTCCAGCAGCCAACATCTGTTCTGTGTTGCAGATGTTGCAGTAACTGCTAGTATCAGTGTAAATCATGGAAAAACACAGAGTGGGATGTAGCTTAAAAGGAAACCCAAAACTTAGACATGGAGACAGAGGCAGGGGGAGGAGGAGGAAGTGATCTGTGCCAGTGACATATTCGCACACATCCAACGCCACAAAACATCAGTCAAGAAATCCCAGAGGTAGAGGAGGAGTTTGCTGTTGTGCAGAAAACGGCCGTCTAGTTAATCACAAATAGAAAACAGACTGAAAAACGCATATTTTAGCTGACGCTGCAGGCTAATATAGCTACAGCTCGATGGGGTGACGACCCCCAGCAGATTTAGGGTTCGATGACCACAAAGAGACAGGACTCTTTTCCCTCTGGCTTCACATTAGATGTTTCCCTCGGGGCCTGTGGGTCCCTGTTGTACAGCTACTTCAATCGCCCGTATCCATTGAACTAGGTGTTGTGCAATCCCAGTTTGAGACATTTCAACATGACTGGTTTCCTCACTCAATCCCTGGGGAGTGATAATAAGCAGCTGGCAGATAAAAAGATTACTTTTTTCCCTGATGAACTCACCAAGTTGGCCCTGACAGATATCAGTGGTTGTAGTTGTGTCCTCGATGAACGCAGCGTTCTTACTGATTTCCTACAGAAACAGAACGAGAAGAGCACAATTTACAAACTCTACTGTTATGACCACGAATGTTTTATCTGCTGCGATGCCGCGTCCTCGTTAAGAAGCCACTACACTTTGACTTTCCTACATTAATTCTGCTCGAGTGTTTCCAACTTTATCAAACTGTAAAATAAACCCTCTGTAGCTGTGACAGAACATCTTTTTTCAGATGAGGCCTAGTTTTTATATTTGTTTGATATAACAGCAGGAACTGTTTTTTGTGCTCAAATCTTATTTTCTGTGAGGAAGATGATGGTGATATGTTTAGAAGAACAGACAATATAAAGAATAACTTCAGTGAATGACCATTTAAGAACGTTTTAATTAAAAACACCAGGTTATCTGACATTTTGCAAAATCATTTTTGTGGCCCTATTTTACAAGGATTTCCCTAAAAATACACGTTGGTTTGTTTGTTTTTTAATTACTTTTGAAGTCCAAACCTTTTATCTTTGTTCATGTACTTGGTTACTTTGTGACTTGGTGTGAGTATAACACTAGATTTAGGATATGTAAGTGGACATTGGGCTCTTTTCTCGATCATTTGTATAACCTTTTCCAGTTCTTCCTCACTTCTTTCTTTCCTTCCAGGAATACGTTTTTCCAGCTGTGCCACACCTGGTTAAATCTGTCTACACCTACATCAGCGCTGCTGAGAGCTCATGTGCAGAATGTGTGGGGAACATTTAGAAACACATACCTGAAAAACAGAGAAACTTTCTTTAACTTCAGTTTTTGTTTGACTCATGCTAAATGAGCTCACGAACACCTAAACTTCTGCAAAACAGCTGGCTCTTTACGCGCATGCACGGCGTGTCAGTGGTCAAACTGTCGCACCTTAGGTCTCTTCCACTGAATCGCCTTTTTAGGGTCCGGGTCTTCCGGTGTTCCGATGGACTTCTGCTCCGCTGGAAAGGTTGGATCAGAGAACAGCACGCCGGACTTCAGACACTCCTCCTGGAGAGTTTCAAAGTCCTGGTCCTTGAACTTCATCGGGTTCTCAGTGGGGCCCAGAGGAGCCTCCTTGTTGGTCGCCATCGTGTCAGTGGATGCGCTGAAAAATTCTGTCAGATGCCGAATGTGAGCGCTTAAATACAGTAAAAGAAAAAGCGCACACCCACCGGAGCAGGCGAGGGCTGCTGGAGCGCCTCCCCGGCTCTGCCCAGCCTAGAAAGGTATGCGGAGCGCCCGGGGGGCCTTCGGTGCGGGAGTCGGAGTAATAACACGGTGCCAGGAGCGCCTTTGATCTCTGGAGTTTATTGTCCATCATGCTGAGAGTGCAGACAGAGGCGAAAAAAGGGTACAGCTACAGCTGTGCAGGGACTCAGCAAGTTCCACAATACTTCTCTCAAAACTATGAAGAAAACGTCAAACTTTACAAGTTTCTGTTTACTTTCTGTAAAACATCCCAAACTGTGACTGCAGCACGTTTTTGTTCGTGTGCGTGCAGGAAGCTTATTTCCAGCGAGACCCGAATCGCTAACAGGAATCATTTTAAACCTCTAATAAGGAAGTTTGGATTTGCCAGCATATTATTCATGTCGATCTGCTTGGCTGCATGCCGAGAAAACCCTCGTCAGTTCTCCAACGCCAGCGCTAGGTGGCAGTGCACTCCAGTGGACCACACACCACAGATCACTGTGGGGCTCATAGTGGCAGCTCATTTACTCATTGAAAGCTCTCTGGCAAATTAAAGGAGAACCCCTCATCTTTGACCCCTCGCAGTGAGGAGATCTGCAGCAGCTCTGAGTGATCGCCTTCCTCTCATGATGAAACCTTTCAGCTCTGATGGCAGTAGTGGGTTCTTCCAGGATGAAAACCCAGCTGATCACCTTTGGGCCTGTGGGAGAGTTTATGCTCGGGTATTAGACAGCGCTTTCATCATCAAATACCAAAAAATGTGGAAACTTCCCTGTGGAAGAGTGATCCTCTGTGGAGATCAGGGACATGGAGGATGAATGAAGAGAGAGCCCCGAAGCTGCTCTGGTGCCACATGCTGATTGATTTCTGTTGGCTTTTCCTTTAATTTGACACGGCTTTATGATTTTTTTTAACTACATCTTGCACTGTACTGTTTTTATTTAAAACAACAAAACTAAAGGCTATACAAGGGATTATCGTCCCTTATTTATTCCTTATTTATGCTGTTGTCTGTATTGTCTGTTTGTCTATTCTGTTGTATGCGTAGACATACTTATAAAGAAAATAAAGCTGATTTTGATCCTGATTTATATTTTTATAAAGTGTAAAAACTTCCCGTCAAATGAAGACTTCATGCATTTATGCGAACACATAAAAAAAGACAGACTTGTTACTCCATTCATCTGGAGGATGAGGATATGTTCTGCCAACTAAAGGTTATAGACTTTTAAAGGGTTAATAAGCATTAACGTCCCACTAGTTAAACCATATTATAATCAGTGCTCCAGAAGGGATCAAGGAAGCAAACAAATCACTGAACTAAAGTGATGTTTCTCCCCTGTTTCTAGAACATAAATATAAGATATTTCAATATATAATCACAATTTCGCCTTTTATCAGCACAAATCTTCCTTTAGAGGAACTTTCATGACACTGAAACTGAGCCGGAACAAAAATAATCCAGCCTCCTTCACAGAACATTGAATTTAAATCCTGACCTAAATATCTTGAGATGCTGCCTCACCCATATGGACCCTTTTAAGCGGTTTTTGGACAGGGGCACTTTGGTTTGGCCTCCCTTTCTGTGATCTGGCCTCTGAATCTGAAGTGGACATCCAATTACACCTCTCACACCCCCCACCCTCTGCTGTCATTCAGTGAGTTTAGGTGAATATCCATCTCCAGGAAGCTGTTGAAGCATCTCCAGCCGTCCTTCCATCACACGCCTGATTACACCGAAAACGAGAGACTGACCGGGACTAAACAAACAAGAAGAATAGCGACACACATCCGCCTAATGGTCACCATTTAACTTCATTCATAGGCTCTCCATTATGTCAGCGCACTCTTTGAGGACGGGATTATAGGAAGCCTCGGTGACAAAGGTCAGAGGGCCGACCGACACTCCCACACCTCCTTGACCCACTCTGATCCCACGACCCCGGCACCAGCAGCCCCCCGACCCATCTCACTCTGCGTGCTGGTTAACCGGCTTTGTCCTGGCCTGTTTTCTGCTGCATCACTCACACATCACAGCAGGCTGAAGCGGTCAGGAGATGGAGAGGGGACCTTATTATGCCTCAATAAGACTCGAGCCAAAGGACGTCAATAACACACGAAGAAAAACAGCCGATGGGAGTTTCTTTCAGACTCCATCTGTTTTTTTTTCTTTATTAAAAATACAGCTTATTCACCTTTCATGTTGTTTTCACTCTTCCTGGATCCCTTATTTTATTGTGATACAGTTCTTCCTCCTCTTTGACTGTGCTGTGTATTCAACTACTTTTTTACATTTTTCTTAATTAATTGTTTCTTTTTAAATCTTTTATTTCTGTAGTTTGTGTCCTTCTTTTCAAAGATTATCAGTATCTTATCTTCCAGTGACCTTAAACCCAAGCATCTAAATCTCTGTTGGGATCCTTGGAAAGATGTCTCCTCTCTAAGTGTTCTCGAACTCATAAAGTTTGAGATCACTTGAAGTAAGTTTTCATTTCGATGTGATTTTTGCAAAATTTCACATAGAACTCTCTGGTCACAATATTCAACTGCTTGTTAATGTAAATATCTAACCAGCCAATCACATAGCAACAACTGTGTTGTTGTTGTTGGCTGGCATCCTGACGGCGTGATGAAGTTCAAAGTGAGCATCAGAATGAGGAACAAAGGTGATTTAAGTGTCTTTGAACGTGTCGTGGTTGTTGGTGCCCGATGCAGTTTGGAGTAAATCCTCCCTGATAGCAGCCTGGAAAAGATCGACCTCTTCAGCTTTAACGAGGTCAGAGTTATCTGACTGTTAGAGAGCTTCAGTGTCTGAGCTGGACTTGCTTTAAATAAGTCTGGAGAGTTCAGGGTTACAACATGAAAATTACCATTAGCAGTTGCGTTATGGCCTCATGCTGATCTTTGGGAGAGAGCTTGCTCATTGTTGTGGTTCTGGCTTTGGAACTAATTGTTCCTGGGTTCAGAAAATATGCCTCTATTTTCCACAGTGTGGTGGAGAAGCAACGATGGAATTAAGGTCGACTTTCTCTGAAGTTTTCTTCTTTTTGTCCTCTGTTATGTCACTTTTGCTAAAATGCATAAAAAAGGTTCATTCTGGCTGAACTTCCATTTACTTGATTCTGCTGCGGTTCATGATTGTCTGTCACATCTGTAGCAGCAGCTGACCACTCAACACCCTTGTACTGATTATGAGAAGGACTCTAGGAAACTTTTTCACCATACTTTGTGGTGCTACAATACTGGCTAATCTCTCTCCAGATCCAGTTTCTGGTGTTGTTATTTCCCATTGTTTGTCTCCTTCCACACTTCCTTGTGTCCTTCTCCTGTTCTACGAGCAGCCGACAAATCTGCAGCAACTCTGTGGTGTCGTCACATCAACATGAACCAAAATCTCTAAGGTATGTTTCCAGCACTGTTTTGAATCTGTCATGAAGAATTAAAGCAGTTATGAAGATGAATAGCCTCCAACCCCATGCTAACAAGGTGTACCCAATAAAGCTGATCTATGTTTCTTTAGGTTGTCATCAGTGCTGACTCTCTGCAGCGGCTTTGCTCTCTGTAAAGTTTACCAGACTAAATATGTCTCACTGGACCTTACAGCATTTAATTAGGGCTCAGTTGCACTGATGCAACACATCATGCAAAAATTATGAAGACAAACATATTTGAAAAAGCAAATTTTTGTGGAACACAGACTTATAGAGCTGAGGTGACAGAAGATGTTTGTTGCATGTGGAGACTCTGGTTCAGGCAGTTAGGAACTGCAGTTCAGCTGCCCTCAGGCTTGCAGGGCAGACACATCAAAGCATTTTCACCTGTCCCAGGAGTGAACCCTACCTCCTAACCTTACTTTGCATGCTACGACAGTAGCACTTCTGACCCCAGCGCCGTGTGTGGTGAGTGGTCAAAATCCAGTCTTTCCAGCATTCATGCACTGACGCCTCTGGGTTAAATGAGACACAAACTAATGTCAACATGTGTGCGTGATTACCTGAGCAACTGAGCTACTGTGTGTGTGTTTGCTTAAGTCGTGTTCAAAGAGATGGGTGGCCAGGTGCAGCAGGAATGGCGAGATGTGCACACATTTCTGACAGACAAAGAGAGTAACAGTCCGGGTGTCAGAGAACATTTGGCTGTGCAGATGTTTGGTGAACTTATCTCTTCCATCTTCTTTTGGTTACTGAGGTGCATCTCATCTCTGTTTATGCTCGGAGCTCTATGTACAAACATGTCGGTGCCAGAGAAGAATGATACAAGAACTTGCATTTACCATCATTCATGTCAGCAGTTGGTTGAGGAGGCCCTCTTTAAATGTGGCTTTCTTAACTGATCCTGTATTTTACTGCACTGCACTGCAATATAAATTATATTAATAATTTATCTATATAAGAATTTTGCATTGTATTTTTGTATCACTAGATGATATGACTTATATATCATATTATCCAGTACATTCTACCAGATCATATTGATTTAAATGCCATGTTTAATGCAGTTTCTTTTTCTTTCTCAGACTAATTGTGAAGACTTTGCAATAAATAAGCAGGCTTTCTTGTAGGTTTTGCTTGAACTTAATTAACTTAATTTTGTGGGTCATATTTTATTTGTTTTTTTACCCATTGAGTTGCGGTACACTGTGGTTGAATACTGAGCATGGCTTGGAGTGTGACTGCATCACATCGAGGTCTCTAAGTGGATAAAATCTCCGAGTTGCTGCCCATCCTGTAAACAAGGTTGTAATCTTTGCAGAGGTCTTGCACTGTTACGACCGTAATACAGCAGCAGTGGGCTGTACATCTGATCTCTGCACGATTACATTAACCTGTCTTTGCTGGCTTTGAACACACAAACGCACACTTATCTGTGAGAGTAAAAACAACCGTCACGCTACTCAGTGAGCTTTATTTAGGTTAGTTTTTAGATGTATTTTCAGCATCATTACAGTCCCCGCCGCCCCCAACTCCTCTTTGCTGAAGCTTTAGATCTCACGCTGTGAAAAAGGAGAAATCACTGAACTTCCTCATTTTTTTGTGTGTGTGTTTTTTTATTGTTGTTTATAAACCAGCTGCCTCGGTCTCATCAGCGCCTCACACACTTGGTGCAAATGAAGTGGCTCTCCTCCCTCAGAGCTCGTCTCCAGTGATCAGTGACATTATAAGAATGAACCCGCCTTGTCTTTCCCTGCTCGCATTATCAGGAGGTGTTGAATGGCAAAAAGAGAGGCATGACTGATGGCTGCGCGGGATCTCGCCGCCTCTCACCTCATCCTCCCACACTCTCACTGTTCAGAGGGTAAGAGGGGGTCGAGGGGCAGGAGAAGAGAAGCGGGTGTAATTTCAGGGTTCGGGTTTCACCTTGCGGTCGTTGCGGGAGGAGTGATGGACGAGAGAAGGTGGGGATTGTGGGAACGGTGCGAGGATAAAGGGCAGAGAGGGAGTCCTGTGGTTAGTCTGACCACTCCCAAATGCATCTTTCCCATTTTGTTAACCTCATTTCTGTCGGCCCTGCTGATCATTTAATCCTGCGCTCCTGCCGCCTCCTCCTCCTCCTCTTCAGCTATTCTGAGGAAGAAGAAGACAACAGAGCGAGGATTGCAGAGATGATTGGAAGCTTCACACATACCATAAGAAATGTAATTAAAAACTCACAGTTAATTGGCTTTTTACATAATAAAGCACAATCTTTCTCATACATAAGTGAAAGCCTCTCATGGCTGCAGGCCTGCCCCATAGCAAAGCAGACCTACAGCTCATACGTTCCCTTTGTGCTTGAATTTTCAGAGCTAATCATCTTAAATTTAATCTGAATCTGTGGTCGCTGCCAGAGAGCACAGCTTCACATCCAAAAAGTCCACGACAACCCATGAAGTTGAGGAATAAGAAGGCTCGGTTAAATATTGAAAGCTCTGTTTTGTGCAGTCTCCTGGATCCAGTGGTCTCTGGCTAATTTCTATTTGCATCCATGACTATGAGCCTGACGTTCTGGACTGATCAGAGTCCCCTTCTCTCTCTCCCCCCCCCTGAATTCGAGGACCTTAAATTAAAAAAAAATCTGTTAATTCTCTGCAGAAGACATTCAACTGTCAGCTTTCCAAAACAGCCTAAACTCTATAAAAACGACGTGGAGATTTAAATGCATTAAAGTTGCATGGACACTCCTGCACAGAGTCAGCTGCTCTTGTTCAAATAAAAGCGAGCCAAATGAATGAATGAATGAATGAACGCATGTTACTTCTACAACCCACACTATGAAATTTTTCACTCTCATCAATGATTCGGTTACTATATCTCATGTCATTGGGTATTTTTAGTAACAAGTTACTAGATGTTTAGCACATCCCAGCTGAAACTTCAAATAACTAAACTTATCAGTATTCCTATCAGCTGGGGTCTGACCTCAGGGGCCCCAAACAAGCAAAGGGGTGTGTTCAGCGGCTTCGCTTGTTGACCACAAACTGATGAAAATATTCAGAAAACTGTTTTAACAGTAACACAGTGTCGATACGGAGAGCAAAACTATTCTAAAAATCTCAGATATCTTCTCATTACGTCAATAAATCTTCCTGTTTTCAGACAACAGATGTGTGTGAGAGTGTGTGTGTTTGTGTGCAGCGTATTAACTTCCCCTGTGACTCTGCTGGTTGCTTGCGTCTGTCCCGCAGCGTCCTCTTTTAACTTCCACTCAAACAAAAGCTTTCCCTTTCTGAGCTGAGACAACGATTAGATCTCAAAGTCCACATTACTACCGCCCAGGGGTACCTACTGGTCAGAGAGAAAAACACACACACACACACACACACACACACACACACACAGTGGGAGCCATGATGACTTCTTCAAGCACTGTGATTGGCTGGTCTGGGGACTGACGCTGACCTGTGTGGATAGGTGTGGACTGCAGGAAGACAAAGGGCACATATCCACTTGCTGCGTCGTCTTCTGCTCTGTATCACCTTACATAATTGGGATCATATGAGCACCAAATGGCGCCCACAGCAGCACTCAACAGTCCCACAGAGCAGACTTTACCTGAGAGATCTTACCTGTCACCTGTACTGTCCTCCCTCATGTTTTTCCCTCTCGTCTCTGTGGAGAGAAACGGACAAACCGACTCATCCCAATCCAAAGGGGCTTCTGTCTTCACTTCCTCCTTATTCACCATAACACAATGGTTATTGGTAATAGTGGGCGTGTGTGCATCTGGTGCAATAACCCCCCCCTCCCTCCCAAATCAAGCCCCACTCCTCCTCTTCATCTTCCCAGCCCCCCACC
>VVHJ01022242.1:2450-13157 GCA_015107715.1 Tylochromis polylepis
AAAAACTGAAAGGAGAAAAAAAAAAAAAAGACTTGGTAGCGTTTCTGTTCATATATATATACTGGTAAGGCCCTCCTCTCTTACATCTGTCTGCTATTGTAGATAAGAAATATGATAATGTTGTCTGTGGCCTGAAGGTCAAGTCAGCCATTCCACTGGATCTTCAGTAGTAGAGTCTGAAATCAGAGGTGATCAGCTGTTTTTCAGGAATGTCAGTAGAAAATAATTATGTACGTGCTCCCTGTTCCTGAAAATTATATCCATGAATCTGAGAAACAACTTCTCTAATCACACGCTGTCCTGATACTGATCATTCTGTGCATACTGTTAGATTAAAATTTGTATATTGCATGATTAGGAATGTACACTTTTATTTTCCCTTTTTTTTTCTTTTTTTCCCTTTTTTTTTTTTTTTTTTTTTTTTAATGAAGTTTTCTTGACCATTCTCTATTTTTGATGGTATTGTGTTTTTATCTAAGTGCAGACAATTAAAATAAGTGATACCATTGAATGTTTTAAAATTATTAGCCACAGGGGAAGGAAGGGGGTTCTGTTTGGTGTCGCACCACTGAGGACATGGGGCTCACAATAACAGTAGAACAGGTTACGTGAAGCAGTGTACTGAGAGGCAACCCGCTCTGTCTTAATGCTCTGTTGGTTCAGCTGTAGTGACTTATTCTACCAAGTTTGGCTTGTGACATTGAAATATGCTCTCATACGACAGGTCCTGTCTTTTTATTTCTTCATATTCAACTCTACAATGTCATATTCAGAAGGGGACAACATAAATTACATTCCCTTCAAAGAAATTCCACTCAACAAAAAAAATAAATAAATAAAAGCTGTAAGAAGATGCTGTAGTCCTTTTGTTTGTGTGTGTGTGTGTGTGTGTGTGTGTGTGTGTGTGTGTGTGTTCAAGTGAACCAATAAGCATACACAAAAACTAGAGTTTTTCTGTGTATAAAGTGATAGAAAATGTGTGGGTGTAAATCAAGATTTTTTTTTGGGGGGGAACGTTCGTGGCAAATTAATACCTGTCTCTTTATCAATAAAGCGAGATGTGTCGCTTTGAACTTCAATTCCCAGAAAGCCTAGCTTGACAGCAGAAGTAATCGAGACCTCTACTGACTGACAGCGAGCAGCTGAGTTGAGAAAAGTTGAGCAGACAAAGCCTCAGTTTGTAGTTTTGTCGTTTTATGAAAAACTTGATTGCTTTATCGAAAGTGCCGCTTGGCCAACATCCCTTCCTCCCGGAAAATAACACACCCGATAAAAAGAGATTCACAAGCTTTCGGTAGCAAAGACAACCGAGATCAAAGTGAATTTCCGGTATAGACTTTCAAAACAAAACTCGATTCGAACTGTATTTTTCTCTAAGCGCAAGCAAAAATGTATGTTTAACTACAAGTGCATTAAACGACACAAAACCTCAAAAAAAAACACACACACACACACACACACACACACACATTATATAGCCACTTCCTTTCCCCTTCCTTGTTTCTTCATCTGTCAAGAATCAGACTGAAAAGAGGGTCAGGCTGCAGGCAAGAAAAGCAACAGTCACAACATATGTGTACAATGGCTCTGAATGCCTGAATCATCAGAAAGTCTTCACTGGGCCAAAATGAGTGCCACGCAGCAAGACAAACAGTGGCAACATGCACACAGTAATGACAGATGTGACAGGAAGTGACAGGTGAGAGCAATGTGGTGAAAAGCTATCCAGTCCATTCACTCATCAAACCATCATAAGAGGACTGCAGCGGAGCGAGGAGGTCAGGTCATATTAACGTTTGCAGAAGGAAAACATACCTGTAACCGTCTATGTAGCTGGCGTTGATGTAGTCGGACCCCTCCAGTCCTCTGATGGGCTGGAGGCACACGCGAGTCGTTTCATAGGGCATGATGTTAACTAGTCGGTTCTTGAATTTGTTGCAAGGCAGGTTGGCTGTGACGAACCTCGACGTGTGGGCTTTGGTGTTAGCCAGGCGCTGGATGGAGAGAAAATGAAAGAAAGCGGGGTTTTCCTTTAAAAAGTGCAGTCAGTAATTTTTTAGGTTATTTAATATAATAATTATTTTGTACTCATAAGTATACATTGATTAGTGTGTAATTACGTCTTCCAACAAACTGATGTATTCTTATAAACTTAGAACTAATCCTTTAAAAATATATAGCGGTCGGCACTCGTTTGTGGCCAAGATGGACATCGCCGTTTCGCCAAAGGGCGTTTTATGTACATGGCTAAAGACCGGACATATACGTAGTATGGAAGGTGAAGGAGAAGAAAACTTGTAGATGGTTGTGCAGAGGCAAATTTTAATTTGTGTCTACACCTTCAGACTCAACATATGAAGAATCATACCTGCGTTCTCCTTCACCAAAGAAGAGAAAATGCGAAGAAAAGAGAAAATGTGACCGGTGTTGGGATAAAACAAGTGTAAATATTGGTACAGTAGCCTTTCCCAGATGGAAGCAGTTACAGAGAGAGAATAATTTTTAAAATCTTTACGCATGGAATTTGAAAAAAGAAAGTTTTTTTCCTTTTTTCTTTGTCTGTCCCACTGTGGGCATTGTAGCTAGAATTATACACTTGAATTGGGAGGGGTAAGAAATCCACCATCTACTCACATCTGCTTGTGACATTGTCCACATTGTATCTTTAAGTTTATGAACCAAGTAAATTCAAACTGTTTTTCAAAGCACTCTTAAATCATCTTCCTGATTATTTAATTGATTATTTGATCCAATAACTGTTGAACAACAGCTCAAACACACAAAAACAATCAGTTTGCTGCCAAAAAGTAAAACAACAGCATAAATTCATGTAGCTGAGAAAGTGGAACAAGCCAAGAGTTATCTTAACTACTTAATAAACTGAAAATAGTACAGGCTCTAATTATCTTTTTTTATGTATTTTTTCTTTTTCTTCTTTTTTTTTTTTACCAAGACATGGGTGGTATATAATCATCACACCTCTAACAGTATTTTCAATATTAGACCAACCTGTGAGGCAAAGATCACGTCTGGCTTAAAGGTTCACAACTCACAGACACACTCAACCAAACAAATTATTTCAAATGAGTACTTTAAAAAAAAAAAAAAAAATTGGAAACGATGTTGCCAATGTTTTTTTTACTTCTCAGACAAATATCAGACGTAAAATTTGCATGCCTTCCACTTCATTTAAATGGTTTCCAGCTCCACTGCCTCCATCCTAACCTTAAACTCCAGCTCCATGCCAATCACATGCTCTCCGCTCTCCACCTTGGACAGCTTCTGCATGTAGGAGTACAGACTCCTGGCAGCCACTTCAGTGTTTCCGCATGCCACGGCCTCCAGAAGGGCCTCGTGAATGAAGCTGTACTGGTCCTCCGTTTGCACCATGTAGTTCCTCTGTGAGCGCATCAGGGTCACGTGACCGTAGATGTCCACAGTGCGCTCGTGTCGGATGCGCTCCAGCATGGCATCGATGACAATGAAACAGCCAGTGCGACCAACACCGGCACTGACAGAGGGGGGGAGGAAATACATGTTATATGCATGATATTTTCTTCAGTAAGATTTTTTTAAAGATTAAAATGTTTTTAAGGATCTTTTCAGAAGATCAGGTCAAATGTAAAAATAGCTGAAGCTTGGCCCAAAGACTGGGAATGAAAAATCAGCTGAACTGATAAAATCTACTAAAAATATAAAGGATGAAAAGGACAAATTGTATTTTTCCAGTGGCTACATGCCATACAGCATCTTATGCAATGACAGCATGGAGTCTCCTCACGCTCTTTCTGGTGACCACTGGAGAATTAAGGAATTTTCTGTACTCAGCCAAGAAACAGTTCCCAGCATAACCAACCAGTGAAAATGCAATTTTCAGTCTCTTCAGTTTTTGTGCAGATCTAACAACTGTGTAATTTAGTGAGCTCCACAAGGGTAGGATATTGCTACCTTCAGACGGAATTAGCGTAGCAAATCAGCCACTTTCCTAGTCATTTTTCTAAGTTAACCGCTCCCTCACTAAAGCTTTACAGTCATGAAAGCAGCATCGATCCTATTTATCTCCAAGGTAAATTAAATGTGGGTGTGGGCATACCTGCAGTGAGCAATGATAGGTCCAGCATCAGGGGGGTTGCAGGCTTTGACTCTGCGTAGGAAGTTGAGGAAGGGGGTGGGATACTCTGGCACGCCGTGATCGGGCCAGGCCGTGAACTGGAACTGACGCACCTCTCGCCTTTCGCTGCTTCCACTCTGACGTGAGAAACACGTGAGAAAAACTGAGGTTAGTGTCATTGAAGCCAAAACCGCTTGTACGCCGACATCTGTAAGCTTCACAAGTACCGACTCATATAAAAAAAGATGATTAAACAAAAGAGATGGAAGTCATTAAATTTAACCATCTTTGAAAAGATTAATTATCTATTATTGCATGTTTGTGTTCCAAAAGCAAACTTGAGTTTGGGAATGAAATGGTTCAATAATTTCCTTTGGGAATAAAGTGAGCGTGTCAATAGTACAGTTAAAACCTGGAAGAGGATTTGTAGAGCAATGCAGAAAAGAAAAGCGGACTGATTTATACGGGAGAAATCTCAGAGGATACAGAATTTAAACCAAATAGAAAAGATAATGTTTTTAACTCTGTGGTTATAATGGGATTAGTCAGACTTTGGCAAATGTACTAAATAATCAGTTTTATAAATAGCAAAAATCAAACAAATAAAAGACAGATAGAATATCTGATGTGTTAGAAAAAGAAGAAACACATTGAGTAAGGTGTGTACAGACACTAAACTATGAATATAATAAAGATGCAATAGGAAGCTGAATGAAAATGAAGCAAAAAAAAAATCAGGCGCTTGATAAAATTCATGCAGCTACCAGTTTCTTATTTTAGTGGATATAATTTAAAAACAAACACTGATTAAATCTGGATCCCAGAAATTCCCTCTAAAATTTATTTAAATTCAATTTAAATTCATACATGTCTTTATTTATGCAAATTATTGAATGCATATTCATTTAAAGTTCACAGGGATCTGCATTCAAGAGCACAAAATTGACCACTGGTCTCAAGATGAAAAGAATTTACTCAGAATAATTGAAAGCAAGAAACAAAAGGGTGTTTTGATATGTAGGAGTTAGCATGTTTGCCACAAAATGTACCCAGTTCACAGGGGAAAGAGGAAAGGACAACCCCAACATCAAGCAGAGGCCTGCTGGTGTACGCACAATCTCATAACCCAGTGTTGGTGTTGTTCCTACATCATCCTAATAATGTTGTTTGAGTATTCAGTTAGCATTAGCCAAGAAGTTAGCTAATGCTATTAAAAACTACCACCACCAAACCAACACAAGTAAGCTAAATTTGGCTAACAACAAACCTAACTTAATCATATATTTATCATGTTGTATATAAAACTATTGAAATGCCAACTACTTGATCCAGAAGAGTTTTTTATAAACAGAGGTTTGTTTTTTCCCCGACTCCACAATGCAAAGCTATGACAATGCGATTTGTCAGTTGCAATGTTGATGCTGGACCAACATTATTATGATGATGCAGGAAGAACACGAGCACTGGGATATCAGATACACCTCTAGTGCTCCCACTGTTGGTCCCCAGCCCAACATAAGGGGGCTGGGTGGGTAAGGACATCCGGTGTAAAATAGGTGAGCAGCTGAAAGAAGCTATCCGTACATAAAAGTACTCATTGTGCACAAATGTGTGCAATCTTCAGCCTACTGTTGTTATTCTCTTAGTCATTTCTTATTCTAACATGACATTTCACAACACATAAACAAAAATTTAGAGTGGTGGAGTATCACTTGGAAACTACAGTTGGCCTAGTTTCTGTTTGTAAGTAGGCCAGAGAGAGACGCGCCAGTCTGACGGTCCTAGATTAGCCCTGTGCCACAAGAAATTGCTCTGCCTCCAACAGAGATCAAATCTCAGTCCCTGACACAGGGAGGCTGGCCTGGTTTGAACACTCCACGAAGCCCAGACTAATCTATTATCCTCTGTGTGTCCACACGCGCTGCTCGCTCATGATTACTTCAGTTGCTCCTGCTTCCAAATTGTACGTTCAAGAGAACAAAGCTGTTCTCTGTGGATATGTCAGTAAACTTAAGAAAGGTGAGGGTAGAGAAGTGAATTGAGGGGCATACAAGTGGACCAGGAGGCGTGAAATAATTTACCTTATGCAAGGAGAAGGTGCGAACACAGAAAGTGGCCAGCTCCATTGTGTCCAGCAGCGTAGCCTGGATCATCCCGTATGTCTCTGTGCCACGACTCGGCCAGTACTGATCACACTTGATCTGCGACGATCGAAGAAAAGCATTAGCCTCATTGCTACTGCAGTTCTCAGATGAAAAGTGACGTTCTTCTTCAGTTTCATGTATGCAACATGACTCTGGATAACTGAAATTGCAGATATGGGTCAGTGGGTGAGGTCTTGCTTTCTTACCCGTGACTTCTCCTCCAGGCGTGTCATCATGACGACAGAAGCAGCCCGTTGCTCCCACACCATCCTCCAGAAGTCCCCGAACGTCTCTGGCAGCGGCCCCTGTGTAGCGATGTAGGCATTCTGCTTCCTGTAGCCATCAATGTAGTTGGCGTTGATGTAGTCGCTGCCCAGGATACCTGCAAGCGAGACACTTCTGAGTCTCTTGCTAAACTGCAATCTGCACAAGTGGCACAATAAATTAACCTCCATGTACGACATCCAACAGCCTAACGAACTGTTTGTTTCTGACAGCCGTGGCTTCCAGCAGACAGGCTGCTGGATGACTAGTGGATGACAGCAAACAAACAAGAATCTGTCGGTGTAAATTCATGAGCTCCAGATCAAAACCATTCCCCTCCTTCTTGTTCTGGAGGAGAGAGGGCCGCACTTGGATGCACTCGCGCTGTTTGTCAGTCTCATGCCACTGCACACAGTTGGTCTCCAGCACTGTTTGCAAATTCAGATTTCATCTATCATGTAGCTCTCACACCACCCTCCCATACCAACTCTTTGTGTGCACCCACCCGTCAGCTCAAACATGCCCCGCCCCCTCCATTAGGAACTCTCAAAATCTTCTTTAATTGACATTCATTTCCAGCAAATCCTCACCTTCTATGGGAGACAGGATGACTCTGGTGTGGTCGTACGCTATGACATTAGCGTAGCGGTTTTTGGGCTTGTTAACTTCCAGATTGGAGTGTTCCCAGGTGAACTGCTGACTCGGGTCGATTGACTGCGAGAGAGCAACAAAATATGTGCATTAATAGCGTGTGCTGGCATATTTAGTGGTGCATTTGAGGATAATGGAAAGAGAGCACTCTGTAATGTAGACGAGTTACAGCAATAAATTGCGCTGCTGAATAAATCATGAACAACCAGCCTGCACGCAGGTAAGCAAATGTTAAGTAACACTTGCTTTATGAAGGCTTAACATTGCCAAATAATAGGATGGTCTCTATTTATTATATGGAATGATAATATACAGTATTTCTCACCTCGTACTCCTGGGAGAGTCTCAGGTTGTCGTTGGCTTTCAGCAGCTCTATGTGCTCAGCCAGCTCGCTGATGGGGATGGGAGGATGGCTCATCATTCCTGCGTTACAATGAGGGTCAGAGGTGATGCAGACTTCAGCTCAGCGACCTAAATTGCTGCCGCTCGACATCACTCATATGCAAAGATGTGACGATAATTATACAATCAGACAACATCACATATCATTAAGGAACACGCTGAGGCAGAAAATCAATTTTGATCCATGTGTGCGGACAAAGTGAGGCGAGGTTTGTTTGTTTGTAAATTGTTTTTCTTTGATAAATTGCTTTCTCTGTGATCAGAGGAGCAGCGACTCAGAGAAAACAAACACAGACAGAACACTAATTAGGAGGGCGGTGCACGCACGCACACGCACACACACACACACACACACACACACACACGCACGGACGCATACAAAGGAAGCAACCTCTGACTTGTACAGTCGTTTCTTTAGAGAAGCTATAGCAATCTATTCCCCATTCAAAAGGCAAACACTTACAACAATAAATCAAACTAACACAAACTCTATGTGCAATAAACAGATTTCACGATGCCAAATTCCAGAATGCGTTCTCGACGTTTAGGTGATTTATAATGCACGCAGATGCACTATGAAAAGCATTTGAGGCATTGTGCTGCTACAGCCGTCAAATGCGGGCTCACATCAGCTGTGATTTTTCTCTAAAGGCAGGCACTGCAGCACCCGCAGGTAAGCACGACAAAACGCTCAAGTCGGCACCGGAATGACCTCAGATAGGATCAGCCGGTTTTGTTGGAAACAAATTTCAGCGGTGCCGAGCGTCTCAAAAGCACAAATCTCAGGGGAGAAGAAGTGGGCGAGGAGGGAGGATCAAGGTTGCTGCCACGCAAGCATGAAAAATTCTCATGATGAAAGAGAAGCTCTGAAATGCTTTCTTCTGTATGTGTGTGTGTGTGTGTGTGTGTGTGTGGGGGGGGGTCTTTGCTTCCCAGGAACATGGGGAGAAAAAAAAAAGAAACTTTAGACCTTTATCTATTGATTAAATAAAAATCTTTCTCATTTGCCCTTTTAGATCCTGGCAGGTGACCTTTCTCTGTGGTGACACATCTTGCCACCTTTTACAACAAGGACCCCGAAACGCTTCTATAAATTGCAACCACAAAAAATACACCGAGCACGGTGATTAAATTCCTTCAGGTCATGTGTTATTTGGATGGTGCTAACTGAACGGGAAGAAGTGAAAGCGAAGCCTCATTGGCCCGCCGCCTCGACCAAAGCAGCTGTGTTGTTAGATCTCGCTCGGCAGGGGGTGGCAAGCAGCAAAATCTGTGTATTTACTTCAAAGTGAGGCTTTGGTTGGTTATGCTGGCGAGAAGAGAGCCAATTGCTTTACAAATGATCACTGTTAACCCACAGCACAACTTCTGAGAATCCGTTCTGAGCTCTAAACATTCAAGATTGATAAGGCAGATTTCTGTCATTTCTGTTTGTTCTGATGCTACTTTCTGCAGCTTGGCATGTGGATTGTGGGCGAGCGGAGATAATCAGATTTTGTCACACCGTGATGACTCAGCCGTGACTAAGCAGTGACTGTACTACCTGGGCAGCAGCCATTTTGATCTCAGAAACGACTAGAAGCTGCCAGGTATGTGTTGGCTGTGATGCGGAGGAAAACTTTCTCAATCTCGTCTGCGGGTTTCTACCAGGAATAAAACTGCCGGCATGAATATTTTATTTTCAAACAATGAGCAATCAAAAGTAGATTTGATTGTTGAGAACAAAAAGTGCTTCTTCAGGTGCCCGTGGAGGCACACGCCACTTACCGGGAGTCTGGAAGTTGATGCGTCTCATCTCCACGGGATCGGTCGGGTGATGGGCCATCATCTCGGCGTTGCTCAAAAGGCTCTTGGTTCCAGGTTCAGAGTCTTTGCGCTTACTGCTGAAACACCAGTGAGTCAAAAGAGCAATTAGCACATGCAAACAAACCGGGGACAGGAAAGCAGACTCGGTACTGACACGTCATTAGCATGGCTGCTTGAGTTGAGTAAACACAGCATTAACAGATACAGTGTTTAAGTCCTTGTACAAGTTCTTTGTACAGCATCTGGTATCTTGTAATTACTGTGGGTTAAAATGTACAAAGAGCTTGACATTGGTTTAATCTTACCTGTCAGGTTTGCTGTTTCCAGTGAAACGGGAGCAAGGGCAGGAATAATTAGAGGAAGAAAGGGAAGGAAATGGACAGATTGTTAGAGAGGAAAATCAATATTTTGCATTAGCATTCAAATGCTTGAAGGTTTGCAGCAGATATCACAGGCTTACAGCAGGGTCAGACTGCTTGATGGCTGTCTGAGGAATGAATAAAATTTCCAAATTCATAGAGAATTTGGTGAATGCTGAGCTGTCATGGGAGAATATCAGCAGGAGGTGCAAAAAGAATATAAGCGCAGTACCTGACTGTGTATGCTTAATGTTGCTGCACTGTATAAAACCCATCAGCGAGCCACACGGTCGCAGCTGGAACATGGATGATAAGTAATGGCACTGTCGTTTATTTTGACTCGGGTTTTGACACACAATCCTGCTGCTGTAAATACTTACTAGCACCACAAATGTATTTCAATCTTGTTGCTGTAAATAGTCACTGACACATATTTGTTTCCCTTTAAAATACAGTCCCTAAATATATAATGTACTATATGTGTGGGACATCTTCAAATATGAATGTTCACAAACAGCGAGGCTGAAACGCATTAAAAGACATCTGCGCTTTTCATGGAGTTTGATGGCATTGTGAAAAGTTTAGACTAAAGCCAGTCTTATCCTTGAAGAGTCATAATCAAAGCTGCTGTGGCATTTACCCAGTGTGACCAAGAGTGTGAGTTAGCGTCACGGTTGGAAAATCTGACATTTTATTTTTATGAAGTCCATCCCACTCACTTTTTGTACAGGAGGATGGCGATAACGATGCAGATGATGAAGACTACAGCCAGGACTGGTCCAACCACCCAGATCAGACCGTCGCCTGCATCAAATGGCTGCGGGTCTGAGTCTGGGGCAATCACACGGTCTGTGTATGGGCTGGCCACATACATCTTCTGTAATAAAAAAAAAAAAAAAAAAAAAAAAAAAAAAAAAAAAAAGAAAAAAACAAATTTTTTTTTTTTTTTTTTTTATTTTTAATTACTTTA
>VVHJ01022244.1:7031-19192 GCA_015107715.1 Tylochromis polylepis
GAAAATTGAATGTGGGCATCTGGTAGTTGGTAGGGTTCATGTCATCATGAGCTATTTTTTTATGATTGTTATACATATATATATGTATGTATATGTGTGTATGTGTATATATGTATGTATGTGTATGTATGTATGTGTATGTATATATATGTATGTATATATATATATATATATGTGTGTATATACATATGTATGTATATGTATAATCTTTTCTGTTGCTCGTAAACATTGATCTGCCTATAAATCATAAGCCTAAATAGCTTAATTATTGCTAAATATGATTTTGAGCAGTGTTTTAAACTACACATTTACACAGTCACTAAAAGAGGTCAGACACTTTAACCAGCACATTCATATCAATCACATGAGCTTTTAATTGTAAACATAGAAATGAAGATGGAAATGATAATGGAACTATTATAGCCTTGTATTTTCTGTTTAGCTTTTAATGAAGTTTGGTTTCAGTTAGTTTCCAGAATTGATTTTCCTCTTTCACTGTTTAGTTTTTCTTAGTTTCACTGTTAGTTTTAATCTTTTAGCTGTTATTCTATGGAGAGTATATGTCTCTATTATAGTCTTGTTGTCTTGTAGACGCCCAACATTTCAAGAAATATGTCCATCAATGCCTCATTAGGCAAGTTCTGTTAAAATATTTAAGAAATTAACAGATACTAAGTATTTATAATATAAAGTGGATTGAGATACTGGAGAGAAGCTGACATGAAGGACCGCCACAAACTGTCTGACTACTGAAACTGCTGCTACAACTACACAAACATCACCAAGAGACTTAAGAGCTGTGACTGGTCAGCCTCTGCTGTGTTTTTCTATAAACTCTCTTAATATTACTAAAAATTTTCAAATGGAGAGACTCTGTAATCGTCTCTCTTTCAGAAAGCTCATCTTGGAAAGCCGGCTCCACTGCAGATCACGTTGTGAAGGCTGCTCTCTGTCTCAGTAATGAAGACGATCAATAGTGACTGTCTGGTTTATTCAGTGATGAGAATCAGTCACTGTTGCTGCAAAAATATGTGAAAGAATTAAACAGTTTCAATACTGATGCTCTTTTCCTTCAGGAGGTCAGTCACACACACACACACACACACACACACACACACACACACACACACACACACACACACACACAGAGGCATAAATAAAAGCTGTGTGTGTGTGTGTTTTCGTGTGTGTGTTTAGGCAGTCTTTCAAAGGCTGTTGTCCTCCTGATGAGCAAACGCTAACTTTGTTCTCCTCAAAGAGGAACTCTGCTCCATTAATTCACACACACAAACATCTGTCCACCAAATTCCTCCTACACAGCCTTTTGTGTGTGTGTGTGTCTTTTCTGCTTGTCGCCTCTTTTCTAGCTATGCTCTGACGTTCCCTCTTTCTTTATTGCTGTATTTGTTTCCAAGATCAGATGAAGGTTCTGTCCTTACAAATGAAGACCTCTTTTCTTCCTCTGTGCTGTGTTTTGCGGACACTCCTAATTTGCCGGGCTCTTGTTCCTCTGTCGCTTCCCCTTTCTGCTTCATAAGAACCTGCTGTTTGCATACTTTCCCTTCTTTACTCTGTCCTCTCTTGATCTGTCCCACCCATCCCCGCTGTTCACCCTCTGATCGACAACAGAAATAGGAGTTTTGACCAAAGTGTGTCTTTTCCCAGGCTAGGATGTTTCTCAGGGACTTTATAGTTTATTGACAGAGAAAAAGAAAGGGAAGGACAAAGACTGCTCCAGAGCTCCTAACACCTCAGGAAAAACAGCTGTATCAAGAAAGCTAGGATTAAGTGGTGCATATTTTAATGTATTAAAGAGAAATAATTGGCCTGTTTCTAACTAAATCTGTTCAAGGTGAGGTTTAGTAAACTTTTCGTCCTTTTTAATCAGATTATCTTTTCTTTACTGCTGGGCGACACCTCCTAAAGGCTGGGTTTGGTTTTCGGTCCAGCCCTGAGGCTGTGTCCGTGCTGAGCG
This sequence comes from Tylochromis polylepis, assembly GCA_015107715.1. NCBI lineage: Eukaryota > Metazoa > Chordata > Actinopteri > Cichliformes > Cichlidae > Tylochromis > Tylochromis polylepis. Next base: position 9,007 of record VVHJ01022244.1, read on the forward strand.
GTCTTTAAACTGTGAACTGATAGATGGGATGGAGCAGATTTATTTTCTCAAATGGTTTTCAAATCATACCACAATCAGCAGCTATTCCTGCCTTTCAGTTTTGCACCTGTCAGTCAGTACAACTCAAATGTGCACATGATGTCATTCACACCATTGAGTTACCGGTTGGCACATCAGGGAGTAATGTGGACTAGAAGTGCAGTTACAGTGCTCTGCCAAACTCTTACAGTTCACTTGTTTTTTTTCCCATCAGTTTTTCACTCTTGTGTGTTTTATTTTCTTTTAACTGTGCGCTGTATATTAAAGAAAATGATAAACGTGCTGTAAGTAGCACTACTAAGTAGCTCCAAATAGACTTTTGACTTCAGTCCTTATCTAACCCTGTGTCTCTCTTTGAATTTAGTTCTCAGGACGTTTAAAAGGAGGGAAGGAAATCCATGTGCTCCATGTTAGTCCAGCCACTAATGGTCAAATTGGCAATTATATGCAATCTATTTGTAGTAATACAATGATTAACTGATAAATCTGTGTAAATTGCAAAGCTGTTGTGATGTAAATCCAGAGAGGTTCACATTAAACACAAATTCACATTAATCTACTTGCATTAGTCCAGCCAGAAGCTCAAAGATTTGAAACAAAAATTGAGAAATTCCTCCACAAATAGTCACGCAGGTACTGCAGGGCAGAAATTTGCCTGCAAAATGAGAGAGCAGGTCAGCAATCTTGCTTTTATATAGGAATACAACAACAAGGAGTACAACCAGCTGGCAACCAACTGAGTCGAGTCTCCTATTGCGAAGAGATGTGTTGCAGATGAGTTGTGCTCATGGGCACAGACTGACTAGATTAGCTGGTGGTTATTAGCAGACCTGTGTCATCTCCTTGTGATCGAAGGTGGTTGCCACAACTATTTGCAATCAGTCTTCAGTCACCATTAAACCACCAATTTTTCCTAGCTGCAAGGAGGTTGTCATCCTATTTTTAACCATAGTGTGACTGAGCCATTAGGCAGCAAACTTTGCATATACACATACATAAAAAGCTACAGTGGCTACTTTATTTGGAAACGTTACAAAGAAAATGTACAGCAATTTGCCAAAGGCCGTCTCCTTACAACAAACAAAGTGCACATGTGTGCGACATGTGGCTCGTCACGAGTGCTGAATCAAGATTTGTTTTTGTATAATAAAATTTGAGCTGTGCCATGGATAGCAGTGAAGAAGAAATAAAGTCAAATCACATTCAAAGGCTCTTGTTTCTAAATGCGAACGCTTCATCTGAATTGGAGCAGAGTACAGTAAATCAGCCCTCACTGGACCCTCGGTGTACATCGGGTGGGAGATGTCCATCCACACAGCCGTGGTGTTGAAGGGATTGGGTTTCTGGGTCCTTCAGACTTTATGCTTCCCCCCCCATCTTAGGCGCCCAGTCAGTCACTTTTTGTTTTGTTTTGTTTTTGTTCATTCTCTTATCATCACTCCAGCACTTCTTAATATTTCTTTCATCATTTGCCTTTCTCCCATTCTCCCCCATTAGCCAGACATTGTTGCCACCATAGGTAGCTGCAGTGCTCCTGGAGCTTCTAGGATTACCTGCCCCCCCTCCTGCGTGTATGACAAACCTCATTATGACCAGCATGCTCTGCTGTTAGATCGCTCTTAATGTGCTTTCAAGTAACACGGGCGCGAGTTGGATCATGTTTAAACTTACGGGACAAAGCCTGGCAGAGAGGGTTTTTTTCTTCTTCTCTTCCCCTGTTTTCTTTCTTTACTGCAGCTGTTTGAGGTTTTTGGGCAGAGACAACAAGTTTACCGTTTGGGCTGCTCCTTGTCATACTTGCTTTCAAATCCACAATGAGAGGGAAATGATAGTCATTCTGACCCCCATGTTTGTAATTAGTACTTGGGAAAAAATTAATTTCAATCTTGTCACGTCACAGCCTTAAATGGTTTGGAAACATCCCGTCGTTCTCTTTCTCCCCCACTCCTTTTTTCCCTGCTGTCCTCTAAACCTGTTATCCTCAATGAGTTGTGTGCAATGTTCTCAGGAGCCGTTACGCTTGCACCGGGGCCTCCGTCCTTCCTGATGCAAAGCAGCCTTTGATGTAGTTCCTTCTTTAGCTCCATGTGGGCAGACTAGACTTCAGCGTTGGCTGACAAAACACCCCAAACTTGGACTCTAGAATGTTTCTGCTCCACATTTCAATTGATGTTGGTCTTAGTAGAATCTGAACCGAGTGTCAGTGCTTAAATGGATTGGTGCTGTTAGAGGAAGTCTTCTTCTTAAATCATTTTGGACTCAATCAGGCAACAGTAAGGTTCCTTTTCACTAAAGAAGAAGGGTGCAGTACATGCCAATGAACTCTACTTATTAGTGCCCTGTTATTATTAGATGATGACTCCAAAGCCCTGAATGGCTTAGGTCCTGTCTGACCCCGCGACCAGCTGTGAGCCAGCACATCACTACTGCACATGATTACGGCTTGGTATATGAACTGTGGCCTAATCTTGTCAGACAGCTGAAATTAAAGCCAGGTATGACCCTCTGCCTTCCCAGCATCCCCTGCGATAAACCACCTCCCCTGCTGAGAAGAATCAGCTGTCTGCGAGCAAACATGAAAGCATTTCAAGAACTTTCTCCAGATCATAAGCACAAAGCATCTTTTGAACTGGAGACCACAAACAGAAAGTGAAAGATGAAGCTGACAAGATTGAATTATAGTTTCATGACTGCCTTGTGCCCGGTATCAGCTTCCGATTGATCTCTGAAAAAACTTGGATTTAAAAAAAAATCCGGCCTCATATGGAGCATGTTTTCTGATTGTTTCTTTAATTTTTTTTTTTTTTTTTGCTGTATGTGACTAAACTACACAGCTTTTTTCAACATGCCAGTGAGAGCAACAGAACGTAAAATAATTTTATGCCCTGTATGGACTCTGAATGTTTCAAAGTACAGAAATCATTTCTGTAACATGTAAAACCAGGAACAGGTTCCGTTTTTTTGTTTGTGTGTTTGTTTGTTTTTTTGTCTGCAGATGGATAATTCTTTTTCAAAGTGACTCATAAGATCCTTCAACTGGTAGCTGTTGTATATTGTCAAACTGTCATGAAGTAGTGTATTGATTTGGCAAACCCAGAGGTTTTGTAGCGTGGATGGGGAGGAGGGAGAGTACTTTAAAGTAGATACTTAAGTAAACCCAGAAGAGCCGCTAGCACATCTGAACAGTAATGTATAATTTATGTAATCTGATGCGTTAAGAATGGGTGCAGCCTTATTAAGGAATTATGTGGTAGAATTTCAGATAATTAAAGGCTGTTTACTGTCTGTGTAAGGGCGGCTGACGACAGCCTCCTTTAGCCACTTGATATCACACTTTCACACCGATTTTGACTCAGCTGGATGAATAAACTCTTCATTTGTATAAAGCACTTGAGAATATGACCATTCTAATGAGGACTGTGGTTCAAAGAGTTAAAGGTAAATTAGGACTCTTTTTCTAAGACATTTAAAAAAAAATGGCCACACAGCTGTGTGTAGGCAGAAGACGTTTAAGGCGCTTTAAAAAAGTGCTGAGTATACTTGGTGCAGTCTGTTTTGGTAATGAACAGCAGTGTATGCTGGTGGAGATTTTGTCAGCTGACTTAATGACTTACAGGAATGTTAACCAAAACTTAAATTTTGTCCACTTATACAGTCTATCAGGCTATCATAGAGGGAACGGTTGGGTACACCCCTGGACAGGTTGCCATACTGCAGGGCTAAGATATACTGACAGACAAGCATTCACACCTATGGCCAGTTTAGGAACAAACAGTCCTCTTAGTATGCATGTCTTTGGACTGTGGGAGGAAGCCAGACAATGAACTGGCAAATGCAGACACAGGGAGAACATGCAAACTCCGGCCTGAGTATAGAGATTGATCGGATTGATTGATCCAAATATTGATAGTATTGATACCAATACTGGTATTGGTATCAATACTAGCATGATGTTTCTGTTCTCTTAAGTTTTGTGTATAGCCTACTAAATTGTGTTAAATTTACTATTTTTAGGAAATGGAATTATATACCTCAAATATGGACTATGATAAATTCCGGGTCTAAAAAAAAACAGTTCAAGGAACACATGAAAAGGTGTGAGTTAGTAATCATTAAAATGTGTATAAAATTCGCAAATTTATAGTGATTCATCTCATGAATAATGACACAGCTCTCTCCTACATTAGCTGCTATTATAAGTTCAAAGTATCGGTATTGGGATCTGCAATACTGGCCCTTTATTTATTTGGTATTCTGCACAGCACTACCTGAGGACCTTGTTGCTGCAAGGCCGTATATATAGGCCGTGTGTGGAGAGTGTCTAGTGGTATTGCTTTTTCAAGTTAAAGAGCTGAACCACTAATGTTTAAAATAAACACTCTCCAGTTAAATTATAAAAGGTCAACGCTGCATTGTCTTTTCATTTGTAACTACTCTTTCTAGTTTGTTTCAAGTTTAAGCTAGGATCTATAACCAAACAGATTTTTAGGGCAACTTTTGCAGCAATACAAGTGCAGTTAAATTAATGAGGTTAATAATTAATTGTGGCACCAGTAATTTCAGGATTAAGTTTAAACTAAATAGAACCGTACATAACTGTACAGTTAGCTAATCTCTACAAATATTTGGTATTTGCTCATTCTCACACATATTTCTGCACTCATGTTAATATTTCTCTACACCTTCCTCGTTTCTTGCTCTAGTTTTTCTTTCTTTCTTTCCTTATTTTCTGCCTCGCGCCACCGTTTTTCAGTTTTCTCAAACCGTGCACGCGCGCGAGCATTACGTCCGGGGGCGCGTGCCACCGGTGTGGCAGTGAGCGGGTTAAAGCAGACGGTGTGACCATCCTATCAGTGTTGCCCGGTGCAGTCCCAGCCCACCGCCTCCTGCCTCTGGAGAGCAGATAGCTGGAGCTTGTGTGTGTGTGTGGCTGTTTGTCATTCTGGCAGGACAGACTCCCACGATAAACACTCCGCTGTCCTCAAGACTTGTTGCTGCTTTCCCCCCCTCCCCGGTTGTACGCTTCGTTTCCGGGCTCTTGTGGATATTATAACTTTACTGGAGCAGGTTTGTTTGTATTTTATTGCCATTATTTTTCTTCTGTTTGGGCTTACGCAGCGTCGCGTGCTGTGGATTCCACCGGCGACAACAAGCGAAAGCACCGGGAGACACAACCCGGTAGGTACCATGGAGCTGACCGCCCTGCACGCAGTCGCTGACTGCAGCCCTGCTCACACAGTTTAACCGGAATTCCGAGACCTTTCTGAGGAGAAAGTGCGAGTTTGAGCCGCGGTGCGTGTAAGGGAGCTGTGTGCTGTTTGGGTCCATGAGCGTCAGTGTGTCTATCCAAGTGGTTTGGCTGGAAGCAGTTAGACGAATCGCAAAATTACTTTCCCCCCTTTTCTGTACACAGCTCACGTTACTACACTTTGGGGGGAAATTGAGCTACAGTGTTGTTTGTAAATGGACGGATCCGTGTCTCCTCTGTCCAGTAGTGTCCAGTAGTTTTAGCCCTCAAAAGGTGATTAATAGCTCTGGCGTGAGCTTGTTGGTACACCCCCCCTGTCATTATTGTCCCACTCATGTAACTTCAGCTCGATCTACTTACTGTGATGTATAGGCTTCATATCGTCAAGATTTACGTGAGCCCATAAAAAGCAGCAGTACTGAATTTAAGTGCGTTTACCATTCACTTAAATTTGGATGGAGACTCCATTCATTATTCTATGCATTTGAGCCTGGATTACACTCATGTAAGCATTGTAAACATGCACATTTACACTGTATTAGTAACTGTAGCTATATAGACTGGGGGGAATTTGGGGTAGATTTGGAGCATTTCATGTATACACACACTCTATTTTAACCTTCTTATGCAGAGTTGTTTTTTGGGTTTTGTTTTGTTTTTTTTAAAGGGCAAAATAATGCCATATTTCTAGTGATTATATAAATTGTAATAAAGGCATAAACATAACACAGACATGACAATTTTTTTTTCGTAGCCGCGAGCTACCCCAATCTAGTTGTGTTCTTCTTTTAAAGCCCAGCTGTACATTTGAGTGGGGGGATGATATGTGTGTAAAATCTCTCCTAACAACCAGAAGCATGTCAGAGAATATGTGTCCTGAAGCAGTGCGAGGCATGTGTGCACCTAGCAGGAACTGAATGCCTGCTGTTGATGTTCTAATTATTATTAAAGGCAATGTTGGTATTAACCGTCTCTTGACTGATTCCTGGTAATTGCTGCCTATTAGCTTTAATTAAAGGGATGCAGGAGGCCTTGCCTAGTGGTGTGTTAGCTGCCTGTCGCCTTAGGTTTCTCCTTCTCTCACACCCCATAATCATAAACCTCACATGAAAGACGGCAGAAGAAGATGAGGATGAAGCACTTCGTCATCACTTGCGTTGTTCCAAGCTGCTTGCACTGTGAATCATAATACTTTTTTTTTTTTTTTTTAAGTTAAATGGACTGAGAAACTTCTTACTGAAGACTTTTGGGCTTTGACGAGATCGGAACGTAGCTTTATCCCTGCTGGTGCAAGTAATCCGTTAAAGCTGTAGGTTTTTATAGCGAGAATGAAGAGGAAATGGCACTTCATCACGTTCACAGAGTCTAGACAGAATTTGACATGTCGGATTAAGTAGGAGTGATGGTTTAGGATTCGAGGTCACTGTATTTCACACTTCCTTCTCACAGATATTCAGAGCCTGTCAGATTATTTCCACCCGAGCTGGACAATCGTATATCACTATTTTCAGGCTGAATGATATTAATATGCAAGAAATCTGGGAAATTGGAGCCACGTACTGCCGTGTGCTTTTAGCCACATAGAAGAAATCAGCATGAGTGTTTTCATTGCTTTGTCCACAGTCCGACACATCTTTCTGACAAGGAAGTGAAGCCGTCAGATTTCACTGGACCTCATTTATCTTCACAGACCATGAGGGTTGCTCATCTACTGCTGACTCGGTTGGTTTGTTGGTGTTCTTGTGTCATGTTGGAGTTTTGAGGGAGTTGGTTTGAATCAGATTGGGACTTTTGAATTTTAGTGTACTAAACAGTGAAACAGCAACCCTCGATTTCTCACAGCTGCTGTTGTTGTCGTTGTCAGTTTTGAACAGAGTGGGCTCGTTTTTAGCGGGTTATTTTCCCCAAATCTGCAAACGTACTCATCTGTTGGCTCGTCCAGTTTTAACACAAGGTCAACATATACATTCAAACTTGCTGCTGGACTAGCTGTGTCTCTCCGTGCACCAGGAGCTCTTTGACTAAAGAGGGGAGAGTTTCTGTTTTAAAAAAAAAAAAAAAACTTTATGTAATGCAAAACCAGACTGTAACAATATAAGCAATATTATCAACATTTTATTTTTTTCCCATGAAATCAAATCGATTTCCAGATTGTTGTTATTGTGCTGAAATCCTACTCGGTACACTTGATAAACAATAGTGGAAGTTCCTTCATAAATAGGTGGAATGAAAGGAGTTGTTGTAGTTGTTCATGGTGCTGCTTGGTCTGGCTGTCAGCTTTTATTTTGAAGAGAGATGCGAGACCCAGCTTGTGTCTGCAGTATGTCTCAGATGAGCAAAAGCTCAATGACTTTCAAGCACTCTGGAACGTCTTCACATTGAATCTCCTTCAAACTCTGCTGCTCCTAGTCCAGCCCTTTCCAAGCTGTTCCAGGCTTTTTGACAGCAGTGGCAGCCAGGCTAATGACTTCATCTGGGTTTCCCTCAGCTTTTCTGCTATTCTGAGCGCTCTGGAGTTATTCTTCCTCTCTTCTCCCCTTCTCTAACCCCATCCTTCCTCAGCCACCCCTGACCCTGGTGGGGCTGCCGTGCTCATGTTTCGCCACTCACTCATGTCGAGATGTCACACACACACACTGTGTGTCTTGGATGGAAAAAACGGGCTACTGTGATGGATGACTTGTTGCTCAAATGTGAGGACGTCCATTTTTGGGGGGGATCACTGTTGGAGTGAAATGAAAACCTGAACCTTCCAAGAAAGGTTGAGGTAAAACTCAAGGTGCACAGATTGGGATTCAACATCATTCTAGCGAAATTTTTAAGAGGCATTGGTAGTTTCAAAGTGGTAAAGTCGCAGTGACTTTAAGTGGCATTATATCAGTACAAAGGAGTCGTATTTCACAGGATGCGGGAGCATTTGAAGCACTACCGTAATCAGTTTGGGTCTGAAGCGTCTGAAATGTTTTCCACGTCATCAGCCTCCTCTTCCTGGCTTTATCTCTCCGCTACATCGCAGATAGCAGAGTGTTCACGCATCAAGAGCCACTCATTCACAGTCCGCCCTGAAGCAAACTTAAACAAAAGTTTTAAAGCTGAAATGTATATTACAAATACACTTAGTCTAAGATGGCAGTTGTCACTGTTGTCAAGTTCAAGCTTCCCTTAACTCCTTAATGTTCACTCGGTTATTGTCTTTTTACCGTTAGTGCAGATACCGTCATGTTTTTGGTGTTGAATTTAACAACTGCAGCACCGAAGAGGCCTCATCACAATCCACCAATCAGTAACATCCTAACAGAAAGGGTCATGCCAGACTAGGAAATGTCCCGACAATTGTTTCAGATAAGATCTTCAGTCCAAAAGACATTATTCCATCAGTAATTATCCACGGGGTGCCGGTGCCCCATTTCAAATTAGTCAGCATTATTCGTAACTCTGGTACAGAGGTAAATATTTCTGAGGGTTTTAAAACACTGCCTGCGGTTGTCGGAGCTTTTTAGTCCATTCCACTAACTCCAGTAGCCAATGAGCAGTTGCATTGAGCACATTTATTTATTTAGTGAAAAAGTTGTGATCAGTATTGCTGATCACTAGCCTTTCATGCAGGCAATAAAACTGCCAGATGAAAAGTATTTTTCTTTGGTGGTGAACTAGAGGGATACCCACACAAAGTCAATGACATACTACTTGTGCTGCCTACCTCCATGTGTAAGACATAAAAAGTGTGGAGGGTGAGGTCTTCAGGAAAGTTAGGTGATGGTGAAACAAACGGAGGAAACCAAATCTACAGAAGCAGTAATCCGGGAGCTCATCATACAGTAGCTGATATCAGTGGGATGTATAGTCAAATAGTTCCTGAGACACATGTGCTGGACTCCTCCTGTGATGTACTTATGAGCTTGACCTTTGCCCCCAGTAGTTTAAAAAGTAATTTGCTGGCTGTACTGCTTTTCAGCATATTGGCATTCACTTTAGTACACAGTAAACATGTGATATACACTGGATTTGTTTTTAGTGGAGATGCACTGATATTGACTGATACCGACACTAGTGAGACGGCATACTGATGTCAGTGGCCGATATTTATCTCCTGTGTCCTATTTATTTAACATTGTACAGACTGAACCGTGAACGGAGTGTTTATTGAACCTTCTGATCAAAAAAAGAAATTCAGTATTAAATTGCAATTTTCTTGGCTGAATCCTTTTTTTTTCCTTTTTTTTTCCTCCCTAAATGTGCCCTGCTAATGCCAGTTCTGCTTTTCTTTCTAAAAACTATAACTGACAGCAAAAGAACAACTTTTTCCTTTTATTCTTGTAATAAATGAAATAATTAAACCAAGTTACAGGATCTTCTCGCACTGAAACAATTAGAAATTTTCTTACCAAACAAAAATAGTGCAACCACACACACATCACGTACTGCCATCACTTTTCAGTAGGTTTATAAATCCACCAGATAAGAAGACATTGAATCTTTTCTTTTTCAATGTGTCTGTAATTTTCCTCGTAATGTAAATACTCCCGTCAGAGAGAGAGACGCGCACACACACCCCTACCTACACCTTGTAGTACAGTTCTCGTCTTGGCTCATGTCATTTCTTTCGCTGTGGGGCTGTAGTTTGGGTTCATTTCCAGCACCTCGCCTCAAACCTGTCTCAGCTGCCTTTGAAGTGTGTCAAGCATATCATAGCACAGCGCAAACACCCCCCCTTCTCAAATCACAGAATCCCATTTTCACATTGCGGTCTCCTGTGTGTATTTTTGTAATTTAAGCCGAAACATGGGGGCTGAAACTGTAGCATAACGCGAACCTTCTGTTTTTTCCTCACTTGTTGGAAGCTGCTTTTTTTTTTTCTTTTTTTTTTTTTTTTTTTTTTCTTTTTTTTTTTTTTTAAAA
>VVHJ01022261.1:2288-15174 GCA_015107715.1 Tylochromis polylepis
GCCTTAATCTGTTGTTACACGCTGTAGATTGTTTGGCCTCTCAGTCTCATACTGATATGATTGCGTTCATGCATTTATATAGGTGCTTCATAGCAGCAAAGACATTAATTAGTTTTCACTGACATCTTCTTTCTCTTGGGATTTTCCTTCTTAAGCAATCAAAGTCAGAGTTCTTAAAACCAAAGTTTTAAAGACAAATTACTCTGTGGGTGATGCAATCAAACTCATTATCTCTTCAGATGAGATGAGATGAAAGTAGGGACAGAAGTGCTTGGGACCACACAGGAAAAGACTCAGTTAGGGAAGGAAGGAGAAAGGCATATAGAAGACAAGAAATAAATTAATAAAATGAACAGAGAGGGACATAACTGAAGTAAAGAAAGAGGAAGATGTGTGGACTGTATAGAAATGAAGAAATGAGGCATCACATCATGAGATCTCCTTTTTTTTCTGGTTCTCTCTCTCACACGGACACACTCACAAGCAAACAGAGAAGTCTCTTCATGGCGCTCTCACTGAACGCCAAATGGCCTATGTCTACAGCTATTCAAGATCTGACTTGTAAAGAACAGCTGCAAGGAGAATGCCAAAAAATGAAGCTACTGTAATGTGACTAGCATGCTGGCTCCCTCCGTGTGTGTGTGTGTTTGTGTGTAAGACAGTGAAAAACAGAAACATCTGAGACAGGGTTACTTTATTAAGCTGATCATTTATTTGTATTTATTTTTTGGTATATAAGTATAATGAAAGCAATGCTGAGATTAGCATTCTAAAAGTTTAAAGTTTATACCCTGTTTGTGCTGCACTAACCTCACATACCTCATATGCCCCCTTCTGTTTCAGCATTTCAATTTATTACAATGAACATCAAAAAAATGGTATTAACATTTTTTCCTATATAATATTGGTGCATAGTCCAAAAAATGTTCTCAAGAATACAGATTTTGTGCTTTACATAATATGGCATATGAGTGTGTGTGCGTGTGTGTGTGTGGCATTGTGCAAAAATCTTGATCCATCCATAATTTCTTTACATTTTGCTAGAAAAATGGGAAATAGGTGCAGTGACATACATACATGGAAATACAATATATAAGGCAAAACTCTAACAGGCTTGAAAGCCAATATTTGGTGTGACCAACTTTATTCTTCATCACAGTTTGAACTCCCTGAGAAAAGCTTTCTTGTAATTTCTTTAAATATTCTTCTGGAATAGTTCTCCAGGCTTCTTGAAGGGCATTCAAAGCTTTTCTTTGGATGTTGGCTGCTTTTTGTTCTGCTCTTTGTCAAGATAATCCTACACTGCTACAATAACATTGAGGTCTGGGCTCTGGATAGACAAATACATGACTAATAGTGTTTCATTGTGTGTTTTTATGCCCAGGTGTGCTGGATTGGCAGTGTGTTTGGGATCACTGTCATGCTGAAAAATGAAGCTGTTGCCACTTAGGTGCTTTCCAAATGGTATTGCATCATAGATCAAAATCTGACTCTACTTTTCTTCATTCACAGCTCACTCAAGTCTGACAAGACCTTTAACACCACTGGCCGAAATGCAGACCCAAACCATGACAGAGTCTCCACCGTGTTTTACAGATGACTGCAGACACTGACTGTTGTACCTCTCTCCTGATGTCCTCCATACATGTTGATGACACTTTGAACAAAAGATTTAAATCATCATTAGCATTCATCGCTCCACAAGACCTGTTGCCACTCATGTTCAGTTCAGATATCTCAGCCTTTTCCTGCTGTTTTTTTCCCCCTTAGGAATATCTTCTTGACAGCCACCCTTCCACTGAGACCATTTCTGTCGCCACTTTGACAAAGAGATGGATCAACTCAGGGCCAGATGCCTCTCTCAGGTTATTTGTTTTAGTATTTTGGAATGAAAAAAGGCTGGGACACTCAAAGAAAAGTTGTTGTTACATTTTGTGGCCCTAGTTTCATAATGTTAAAGAGAGTTCCTCTATGGCTGAGAGCAGTTTTGAGAAAAGTAGGACTTTTACAGCCACACCAATGTGCACACATCTGATGCTTCGAAGAAAATTATTTTGGCACCTCATAGTTGGCTTGTGCCAACTTTGTTTCATGAACTTGTGATAAAAGTACTATGGCCACATTTTGGAGGACAGTTTGATGTGAAGTTAAAATACCTGCTCTGACTGGTATTTCATTTCCAACTTGGTTGTTCTGTTAGAGCCTCTGCTCCCATAATGGTTCCTGTTCCTGTTTGGCAATGAGGTGAGCTCGGGGTATACAGTCTTCTTTTGTTCTCCTCTGTATTTCTGTTCACATAAGCATGGCCAGTAGTTGGTACATGGTGTGCTTCAGTCACTCCCCCTCCTCTGTCTTACCTCCTCCTCTTCTTTTCTTCTTTCACCGAGGAAGCAGATGGCGTTTACTGTTGGTTATTTTCCCTTTCATAAAGGACCTACTAGATATTCTTAGCTCAGGGTCTGTGTGGGGTAAATGTGACCTTGATAAGAAAATGAAAGTTGAGTTACCATTGGACAACTACAACCCGGAGCAGTGGTTTTTGTTTTTTTTTGTTTTTTACTGCAGAACAGATCTCCATAAGAATGTCACCTCACAATAAAGGATGACATTTTGTGGTCCAGGTGACGGGATATGTTCATATCTCCCATTGTTCCTTTATAAAAAAAAATTCTTTGGTTTCTCCTTTTACTTTAACATTGTGCATTATTTTCTTCTTCTAATATGCTGTTAGTCCTCCTCCCTCCTTCTCATCTTCTCTCTCCTTCAACCCCTCTCTCACATCCTGGGGGACCCTCATTTCAACATCATTGCCCCTCCCCTGCTCACTATTTGGTCCTTCCTGTATGCAAAGCAGGTGTCAGCCAGGACAAGGAGGACAGCGACTACCTCACAAAGAAGGCGACAGTGTCTTGGGGGCAAAAATACACACCCATACACACACATACACACACAAACACACTCCTAACATGTGCATTCTCCTTCTCTGTCTCTACTTTGCTCACTCCAGGTCTACATGCATATGCACTTCACACATATGAGCGCCTTTTCTTTCACTTACACTTTCACACACACCAGCACACGCACATGGACGCACACATCTCCTGTGGGCTGGGCTGCGTTGGGGCTGGGGACAGGGAGAGCTGGAGCTGTCTGTCTGTCTGTCATTAGTATTCCAGCAGGAGGCTCCTGGCCCGGCCAGACATCTGAGCAGAGCAGCCGCAGCAGATAAAGAAGAAGCCATTAATCCACGGAAGATTACCAGGACTGATACTTTATCCCACCGTAATACAGCAATGCAACCAGACTCATTCCATTTACAATGCCGTCAGTGGAAGAAAGACGGAAGGAGGAGGTAGAAAGGCTATAGGCATGCTCACCTTGTGGATGGAAAGATGGCAAGACACAGTCAGCCAGCGTCCCTTCTCAACTCTCGTGATTTGAATTTCCTCTTTGATGGGGAAGGGGCTGGACAAATGTGCAAGTGTGTGTGTGTGTGTGGTCTTGCATTTGATTCGTGAATGTTTTGAATTCAGAATGGGTCACCCCCTCAATCGGTGTGCCGCAGATGGTCACAGTTTCAGAAATCTAAGTTGGTCCAAAGAACAGCTGGCTTTCTATCCTACACCATGCTGTGCCTCTTTAAATCTAATATCCTTAATAAGTGTGTTTGTATGAGTCCATTTGTGTGCGTGCGTGCGTGTGTGCGTGCGTGTGTGTGTGTGTGTTCAGAATAAAAGCACCAGTGGCCAACTCAGCCACACTGAGGAGCCTTGCACCAAAACAGGCTGTCACCTTTTTTTAAGGTGAAAGTTCATATTCACAGTTGAAGCTGCAAGTCATGTGATAAGACTATCAGCACAGCCTTGAGAATATGATAGAAGAAAGGCCAGCCAGTGAAGATACAGTGAAACAGAGGAGAGAGGAACAATACAACAGCAGATGTAGGAGATTAGATTGAAGTTAGATTTATACATGCTAACTGATAAAGCCCAGTCATGGTTGGGATTTCCGGATGATAGAACAAAACTAGGCGGAGGAAGAGAAGGGGCTGTTGACTCAACAAGCAGTGCTGACAGATGAGCTGAGGAGAGGAGGAGCCAGATAAAGGAGACAAAGGGATCCTGGGCCAGCGAGGAGAAAGCAATGAAACATTCAATAGAGGCAGAAAGAAAGATGAAGGTGCAGGAGGAAAGGAGAGAAATAGTGGGTGCAGAGTGTCCACCATTGGTACAGTGCTGAGCTCATGTGTCCTGTAAAAATCCAATCCTTCAGACTTGGCAGATAGTGTTACCATGAGAACAGCAGTGGGGTTATTGTGAAGAGAGAGAGAGAGAAGGAGGAAGTGAAAGAGAGAGAGAGAGAGCAAGAGAGACGGGGAAAGGCCAGACTTGCTCCAGCAACCATCTGTTACTCCAGCTTACGCTGGCACCGAGACCAACCTGCCTCTGGAAAGGAATGTAGAAGTCCAACCATGAGAAAGGCTGGAGCAACAAAAAAAGCCCAGCACAATGTGGGAGTATTCTTTTATTAACAAAGATAACTTTCTTCTTTTTCTTTTTCTTTTTGTTCTTCAAGCATTTTTAGAGATCATGTTAGAACATAAGTGCTTCAGAGGAAGAACAATCTGTATCTGTAGTAAAATATTTTTCCTCTGAAAGTTTCATAATTTTACTGAAGATGGAGGTTTTTTTCTTTTTTGTGTCTAATTTTGCTGTTTTTTTTTTAAATCATTGAACAGCAGCATTGACAAAAGGAATTTGTATTATTTGGCTTCACAAAAACATGCTATGTCACAATGAAAAGTGCATAATAAGGTGCTAATAAACAACATGTGTTTGCTGCTTATGATCTGCAGCTGCTGGATGCTTAAGCTCCAGAGCTAGTAGATATAGCCCCAATGTGGCATCAACACAACACACTCTCTGAGCAGCTCGTTTTTACTGATAAAGATTCATCACTCCATAAGACCTGTTGCCACTCATGTTCAGTTCAGATCTTGTGTAGTTTCAGCCTTTTCCCTCTGTTTTTTTTATCCTTAGGAATATCTTCTTGACAGCCACCCTTCCACTGAGACCATTTCTGTTGACACTTTGGCAAACAGATGAATCAACTCAGGGCCAGCTGCTTCTCTCAGGTCATTTGTTTTAGTGGTTTGGGATGAAAACAGGCTGGTGACACTCAAAAATCAGTTTTTGTTACATTTTCTGGCCCTATTTTCATAATGTTAAAGAGAGTTCCTCTATGGCTGGGAGCAGTTTTGAGAGCAGCAGTACCAACCAATGTGCACACATCTGATGCTTCGAAGAAAATGATTTTGACACCTCTTAGTTTCATGAACTTGTGATAAAGTAGCGCAGCCACATGCTATGTCTCTATGAAAAGTGCATAATAAAGTGCTAATAAGCAACATGTGTTTCCTGCTTAAGCATGCAGCTGCTGCATTAGTAGCAGACATGGCCCCAGTGTGGCATCAACACCACAGACTCACTTGAGCGGCTTGTGCTTACTGATAAAGAGAATTTACAATGTTTAGCAAAGTTATAAGGAACTTTAGCGTGCTAGCTTCCAACTAAAGATGATGGACCAAGTTATGTCTTAAGTATTTCCAAAATACTAAAATATACAACTCTGCTGTCACAGAAAACAGAACAGCAGTGATGCTTGGAGGGTTAGTAAATTTGGGATAGATGGCATATAATGATTTGCTATCTGGTGGCTAGCTATAGAGCTATGGTTAGTCTAATATAAACACATTAGCACAGGGAAGGTATAGAATGAGGACAAAATTGTTCTTAAAAAAAATTCATGTTGAGGCACCCTGATGGGGAAAGACCAATGCCATCTCATAGCAGGGATACGATTATGAAAACAGATCAAACTTCAAGAGAAAGTCTGAGAAGATCCAACCACTTAGCAAATAAACTCATACAATGTGAGAATGTAATCAAACTAGTTATTAGAGGGAAGTTGTGATTTTTAGGAAACTTTTAGGAAACACTTGTTTTTATTAAATAAAACAAGACAGAAGTATTAGAACAGGTTAAAAATACAATTGCCTCAGTCAGTGCAGTAAGTGCTTGGATGTGGAAATAGGACAAATTTATCCCAAGACATAAAAATTTTTACATCCAAATAAACTGAAAATATTGAAAAGACTAAATTTAATGTGACTGCCCCATTTTACGTCTTTGTAAGTCTAAAGAGGAAGAGCTTACTTTTCAAAAAAAAGATGAACTGCTAGTTATAACCAGTGTTGTGACTGCCAAATGGATCTACAGTGTCTCCTTGGCATGCCCACAAAGGAATAGAGGTCAGCGCTTCTTCTTAAGTCATTAAGCACTCAATAAATATCTGATGCGCCTTGAATTAAAAGTTACTACCTAGACAAATGTCAAGTGCTGTAACCCTTTAATTTCACCTCAAGGATGACTTACATTAATATTCTTAAAGCGACACAAAAAACCTTCACTTTTCTTTTAACTTCAAAGAAGATGAGTTGTAATGATAGAGCTCAGAAACTCCAGCGTGATTTCAGCTCTTCCAAGCTTCTGTATTTATAGTTGTGTATTTCCCAGTGGTATATTTCTCACTTTCTCCCACTTGTTTTCAATCATTAATCCTGACTATCTTGGGAACACATTTTTACCCATGAGTCACTTTATTTTGTTGCTCTCCCCAGTATCAATACAGAGCCAGACAGCTTATGCATGTAAATACCAACTTGATCTAGATAAGATCAAGTAAAAATGATGATGCTTTAAAAAAAGCGTACCCAGTAGTATCTCACAAGACAGAATGAGTTTACATGGACATTTTTCATTTTAGTGAAATATGATTTTAAATCAACTTTATCAATCAGAATTATCTGTCAGAATTATGTTTATTTCTTTTTATAATTCTGAATGTATTAAATAAAATATGTTGTCTAATGTAGCGAGTTTAGCACAGTCCAATGTAATCATTGGAAAACAAAAGGATTCTTTTAAAGGTTGTTGGTCTGGACTTTGACTGGGTCATTGCAACATGTTGACTCTTTGTTATCAGCCATTCTGCTGGTTTGACCCATGTTTGGCTGTCAGACAGGTGGCCTCACATTTTAATCTAGTATGCTTTGGTATACAGAGGAGTTGATGGTCAGCCTAATCACTGAAAGGTTGCCGGGTCCCCTGGCTCCAAAACAAGTCCAAAATCATTTGGAAATGAGCATTTAACCCTTCCCAGGTTGATGGGCAGCATTGATTGGTTTTTTTTGTTTTGCTTTTTTAAGATCATTGCTCATGTCTTTCCTCTTTGGCATTTTGTTAACACACAGCTGAACACCCTTGGACAGCAAACAGTCAAAACTTCTACTTTAATAGAAGTGGTCACGATTGTTTAATTAAGATTAATCAAGTGTATTTAATTGCCAGCAGGTAGCTGTTACTTACCCTCTTGATTCCTGTGGAAGCAGTAAGGGTGTACTAAATTTTCACTTCTTCTGCATTTTGGCTCAGTTTTTGCTAAATAAATAATGACACAGTGTAACACAATATGTTATGTGTTATTTATTTAAGACCTGGTGAGGATGGGATTGTTAATATTTTTAAATTTATATTCTGATACATAAAATATTAAAATTGAAAGGTATGCTTCAAAGGTCACATGAAATAAAAAATACCACTGTAAAGATATAAACAACAGGAATTTAATTTTAATAAATGTTGTTGTCAACTGGGGTAGAGGTTCAATAAAAATAAAGCCACGATAGGATCCGATAATTTTGTTACTGTGGAATTTTTAAGGGATCCCTTTCCCACCTCCTAGATTCTTTTGAGAGAGAACATAGAATTCCTTCCATTTCTGTGTGGGTGCATTAATTTTCTGGTCCATATTGCAAAAATATCACCAAACGAAAGCTAATATCCTGAAATCAAGGTCCAAACTGCTGATCATATGACCAGTTCACAATGCGCAATCATATTATAATAATATTATGATTTCAGTTGTATATTTCCAAATTAGAAAAGGATAAAATTAAATTAAATTGAACAGGTTTATTCAAAGAAAATTCTGTTTTGTTTGGTTAAATTAATTCAAATTGATGTAATTATATTGGACATTTTCACAGCTGTCATGTTAATTATGATCGTAAGGTAATGACCCTATATTATATATACTAGGAATTACCGCTCATCTCTGTTAGTTGCTTGCTCTTCTTACATTTACAACAATGGAACTCATTCATTTAATCATAATTTGCAAATCACTGCATGATCTTCTACAAAGGATGAAGACATGGTCACCATCAATCTTTATTATTATAGCAATATTTTATTTCAGACAATACAGTCTCCTTTTCAGTGATCTAGTTTTTGAGGTCTCCAAGGAAGAAGTTCAATTCCCCATCCATCTGTGACCTCCACAATTAACTCAGCGACCAATCATATTAGAGAGTGATGGAAGTGGATGTGAGCCATTCAGAACTCTTGAGACTGTGGGCCTTTAATACTTTATCATCACTTTCATTATCAAACATAGACTTCAATACTTGGTGTTACTGGGTAGAACTGACGCTTAAAGTATTAGAGGAAAAAAGGGGTTTCTTTGCATCACTTCTTCATTTGAATTATTATTATTATATTGATGCTATCATCAGTAGTCATGTGGATCTTGCATTGTAGTACTGTATTAATTATCCACCATGACACCTGAAAGAAAAGTCAAACATTTCCTTCATTTTCCCTTTATATTATGATGGCAATGAAACTGTGTTGGTGTGGAATTTTTTATCTACTCTTATGAGCCTCAGAGAAAAAAAATCATACTGATTATGATGATCTCTTGATTTATGTTACTCATGATGCTATTTTTAATGAAATATCCGTGACAAATATTAGATAATATATAAATCACTGCTGGGGTTTTTATTCAGAAAAAGGAAAGTATTACACATAACCTGAGGAGCACGGTCCCATGATTTATGCTACAATTCCACACACTGAGACAGATCCTTACGAGGACACACGCAACGTCTTCCTTCTGAGTGTTTAACAGAAAGCCCACAGCCCAAGGAGCACTTCACAACGACTGCCAAAAGAATCCTACTTCAGAAACAGGTACGGGTAGAAATGGAGACTATTTTTGCTACCTGTTGAAGATCAGGCTCTGGCTGCTTGGCTGGGGTCACATAGCTTGGGGAAATTAGAAAAAAGAGGCTAACAAACAAAGAGGCTGACTGACATCCTGCTAGAAGGTTTCAAAACTCCTCTTGTTTTGCTATCCTCTGTGGCCCCCTTGAACATTGACAGCACAGCGGATGCCGCATCCTGTTGACAGTTTGTTCAGGACCGGTTAATCCTGCAATTTCAGCCAACTACACTGCTCAAAAAATAAAATGAAATAAAATAAAACAAAAATAAAATAAAATAAAATATTAAATTAAATTAAATTAAATTAAATTAAATTAAATTAAATTAAATTAAATTAAATTAAATTAAATTAAATTAAGAAACACTTTTTAATCAGAGTATAGTGTCTGGTCAGTTAAGCAGCAGAAGGCATTGTTAATCAGTTTTAGGTGCTTTGTCAACAGGTGCACTAGAGGGGCAACAATATGTCAATCCCCCAAATTAGGAATGTTTTACATTTGAAGGCCACTGCCATTTTTTCCCTGCTCAACTTTTTTGACTGTTTTTTACTAGTTTTGTGTTTGGCTAGGGTCAGTGTAACTATGGATACTGAGGCGATACCTGGACTCTAAAGAGGTTGCAGTGGTAAGGAGGAACAGGATGAACACTGACAGAGCCCTACAGTATGACCTCCTGCAGACCACTGGCGTGAATGTCTCTGACCTGAGGGCCTGATGTCCTCTAGTGAGTCTGTGCTCACACCACGGAGCCCATGGCATACCAGATTTGTCGGGTCCACCACTAACACCCTGTGCTTTTCACAGATGAAAGCAGGTTCACCCTGAGCACATGTGACAGATGTGAAAGGGTCTGGAAAAGTTGTGGAGAAAGTTATACTGTCTGTAACATCATTCAGCATGACTGGTTTGGTGGTAGGTCAAGGATGATATGGTGATATGGGGAGGCATATCCATGGAGGGATGCACAGACCTCTACAGGCTAGGCTGTGGCACCATTAAGTTTTGGGATGAAATCCTAGGACCCATTGTCAGAAACTCTGTTGGTGCAGTGGGTCCAGGGCTGTTCCTGGTGCACAATAATGCAACTATCCACGGCCTCATGTGGCGAGAGTATGGAAGCAGTTTCTGCACTGACTGGCCTCCACACTCACCTGACCTGAATCCAGTAGAACATCTCTGGGACATTTCAGTCCATCCGACAGCTTGCACCTCAGACTGTCCAGGAGCTCAGTGATGCCTTGGTCCAGATCTGGGAGGAGGTCCGCTGGGACCATCCAGATCATTTTTTCACTTTGATTTTCAGGGTGTCTTTGAATTCAGCCCTCTGTAGGTTGATAATTTTCATTTCCATCAAACAATGTGGCATCCTTTTATTCGTAACATGTGTTTTCAAAATGTTCCTTTTACTTTTTATCAGCATATTTAGGAGATTTGATGCATCCCATGGAATATGTTTTTAATGAGATGGCTCTATTTATTTATTTATATTTGCATGTCTGTTCCAGCATTTTGACATGTTTTCTTGTGATTTATAACTTTGCACATGACCACAGGATAGTTCAGCTGTACCAGTCCACCTTTTTATTTTGAACATAGTTCTGTCTACTAGCGGAAGAACACTTCTTTGGCTCTTGCCCTAGTGTCTTTGAAACATTTCCTGCATTATCGTGGGACCAGAGCAAATTTTATATGTCCTCCCTACCTCGTTTAACATCATCTGCCAGTGGCTCCTTATTTAGTGGGCTGTGAAGTGGATTGTGGCATATCTCCACCTCCCACAGAAGGTCATTGATTTCTTCTTGGGAAATACTTCTTGAGTGAGTGTGTATGTGTGTATCTGTGTGGGGGTGGGGGCACACAGTTTCATCAGGAAAATGCCAGGGTGCAGCAGTGTACAGTGCTGTTTTTTGAGACGTTTTCTTACAGGTGGACAACACAACGCTGCTATTTTGTGCGTGTTTTCTATGTATGAGGATACCCAAGACGTAAAGAAATACTACACTTTCCTTTAACGGATATGGTTTCTGTGGGTAGCTGCAGGATGTGGTTTGGTGGCTTTGTTTAGGGGCAGAATGCAAAGAATTTTGACTTTCAGGTTTCTTTCTCTAAATGCAAAGCTTTGCATGCCTTCCCCAGTGAAAATTATGATTCGGTTGTTACTTTCTTTTCTAAATTAGCTAAAGATGAGGCGATTTAAGTCTTTTTTGGTATTGTTCAACTTCTCTACAATTGTTTGCTGGAGAGAGGATTAATAAGGTGATGACTGAACTCATGTATATCCTGTGAGGTACATTCTGGAGCTGTTATTTTGGCATTTTGGCTGTAAACCAGCTAGTTTTGTTAGCAAGAAGAATTCAAGTGGTTTGAAGCATCATTTAAAACATACCTCCAGGCTGTGGAAAGGCTTTTTGACCAAGAAGCAGAGTAATGAAGTGCTGCATCAGATAACCTGGCCTCCACAGTCACTAAAGTCCTGTATCCAGTTGAGATGGTTTGGAATGACTTATACTGCAGAGTGAAGGAAAAGCAGCCAACGAGTGCTGGGAACTGCTTCAAGGAGAGCATTCCAGGGAATGACCTCAAGCTGCTTGACAGAATGAAGAGTGAGCAAAGCTACTCTGAAACATCTATATTATACAACCTTTTCAGTTTAATGTGTTTACTGTACTTGTTGTTGATGCAGTTGTCACATTATATCTTCAGTAGATTATTCTGTTATATATGCAACACTGTACAAATGAGTATGATGCATTCAGAAATGTTGACAGGTGCTGTATGTATACAGTACGCTCATTGGTCACTTTATTAGGCCTACATGAGTGTTGTTGCTGACCCTTTATGACCACAGTTTATCCATCTTCTGATGCCTGCTTCCAGCAGGATAATGTGCCATGTCACTAAGCTCAGATCATCTCAAACTGTTTTTTTGAACATGACAGTGAGTCCATTGTACTCAGATAGCTTCCATAGTCACCAGATCTCAAACCAATAAAGCACCCTTGGGATGTGGTAGAATGGTAGATTCATATCATAGGTGTGCAGCTGACAAATCTGCAGTAATGCTGTCATGTCAATATGGGCCAAAATCTCTAAGGAATGTCTCCAGCACCTTTTTGAATCTATGTCATAAAGAATTGAAGCAAGTCTGAAGGCAAAAAGGGGGCCCACCCTGAAAGGTGTAACTAATGAATTAGCTGTTGGGTGTAGATATTAAAATGTCCTTTTCTTTGTCTTTCTTGGTTTCAGTATTTGATATCCCTTAGTTATGCTGCAATAGACGTAGGCTGCCGGGGGATTCCCATGATGCATTGAGTTTTTCTTTTCCAGTCACCTTTCTCACTCACTATGTGTTAATAGACCTCTCTGCATTGAATCATATCTGTTATTAATCTCTTTCTCTCTTCCACAGCATGTCCTTATCCTGTTTCCTTCTCTCACCCCAACCGGTCGCAGCAGATGGCCGCCCCTCCCTGAGCCTGGTTCTGCCGGAGGTTTCTTCCTGTTAAAAGGGAGTTTTTCCTTCCCACTGTCGCCAAAGTGCTTGCTCATAGGGGGTCATATGATTGTTGGGTTTTCTCTGTATCTATTATTGTACGATCTACTGTACAAATATAAAGCGCCTTGAGGTGACTATTGTTGTGATTTGGTGCTATATAAATAAAATTGAATTGAATTGATATAGTGTTTGTGTTCTAATCCCAATTAAATATTTGGAGTTTAAATTATTTGCAAATCACTAGTTTCTCTCTTTTTTCCCTG